>CM069433.1:76719241-76734241 GCA_035610365.1 Aquatica leii
GATTATTTAGCCTTACCTGTGAAATGCGGATCTCTTCACAGGCGGACATCTTTTCTCCGCAACTCGTGGGAACCAAAATGAGTAACAATAAAAAACCAAACCAACAACTGACGAAGGAGGAGGCAGCTAATCAGCCGCTCAATATATGGGTAAATCCGCTTGCAAGAAGTGGACGTTATTTCTCAGACAGCTGTCTGGACCAGAGTATTGAAACAACTGATGAAGCTTTTAACCGAAGTAGGCTAGTCCTGAGGACTCCGCCGAAAACCGCAGATAACCAAGATACACAAGTAGCAGATACACCAATGGAAGATACCGATGGCACAACGAAGGCAGCAGAGAGTGCGAAGCCTGCGGCACAGAAGAGTGAGGAAACAAACCTCTCAGAGCTCAGAGCGGCAGAGGAAATGCAGCTGGTTAAGTGCAGGAAAATACTGCGTAAGATGTCAGCGGCGACTGCTAAGCAGAAAAATGTCAGCATGGACATTAAGACGGGTGTAATTGAGCTGGAGGAAGCCCTTGATTTGGTAACTTCAATTAGGAAAAGGTGGTTGGAAATTGAAAAGAAAGAGGCGGAACGAGATAAGGCCAGGGCTAAATCAGACCTTCTGAACAAAGGCGAGAAAGAACAAACGAACGAAGCTACCCCCGGCAGCCAAAAGAGGCCAGCTGCAAGTCCTGCAGGCCAAGGCGAGGGGAAAAAGCACAAAGCAGGTGAGCAGAAAGAAAAAGGAGGTGAGCCGAAAAAGAATGGAGGTGAGGAAGAGGATTGGAAAACCGCAACAGGCAAAAAGAACAAGAGGCGTGGGCGGAAGCCAAAAAAGAAGAAAGAAGCTGTGGACGAAGATCAAGCGGCCAAAAAGGACGAGAACCGCGCAGAGAAACGTAAGAAACCACGTCTACGGACGGAAGCTCTGCTTATTAAACCATCCTCTGGCCACTCCTACGCGCAGGTGCTACGAGAAATCCGAAGCAAGGCCAAACCAGACGATGTTGGCATGAACATAAAGGGCATCCGCCAAACCAATACCCGAGGAATACTACTGGAACTTGGGAAAAAGGCCGAAGGCAAAGAAAGCATTTGCAAGCTGCTGACGGAAATAGTTGGCACAAACGCCACAGTGTCTAAACTTGAGCCTAAAACTGCAATTGAGATAAGAGATCTCGATTGTTACACGACAGCGGAAGAGGTAGAGGAAGCTGTTAAAAGAGATGCTAAAGAGCTTACTGGAGAAGTTAAGGCAACAGTTACGAAGGAGAATTCCAGAGGGCAAAAAATGGCATTCCTGCACCTGAACGAAAAAGCAGCCAGAGAATTAATAAAAGCTAGACACATTAAAATAGGGTTGGTAAGCTGCAGGATCAGATTGAGGGCTGAAGTCACACGCTGCTATAGATGCTTCGGCTTTGGCCATCAACAAGCAAACTGCAACGGCGTGGATAGAAAGACCCAAAATCTGTGCTTCCAATGCGGTGCCCCAGGCCATAAAAAGAAGGAGTGTAAAGCTACACCAAAATGCTTCCTCTGCGAGGAAGGAAACGCATAGAATCCAACCACATTCCCGGGTCGGGGAATGCAGCAATTTCAGACAGGCATTAGAAAGGGCTAAAAGCGCTCTAAGGAAATGATAAGATTCTACAGGGTAACTTGCACAGAGAAGTAGAACAGCGAATGACCTGCTTTCCCAGCTAATCTTGGATCTGGACGCCGACCTCGTCCTGATAAGTGAGCAATACCAACCCAGAGATGGCGCTGGCTGGCTTGCTGATGACACTGGGACAGCTGCTATATGGATTCCCAACATGAGAAAGGTGCCAATTGTTCGCCACGGAGCAGGAAGAGGATTTGTATGGGTGCGAACTGCAACGGTCACAATAGTTAGTTGTTACTTCACCCCGAGTGACAATATACAGGACTTCCAGGAGAAGATGGACGCACTGGAAGATACCTTGCGGGAGATGATAGATGCGGGAAGCGGATTTATAGTCGCTGGCGACTTTAATTGCAAGGCGGTAGAGTGGGAATGCCCACTACTAACTCTAGAGGAAGAAGGGTCTTGGAGATGGCAGCAAGAATAAACCTGGAGGTAATGAACATGGGCAACACACCCACATTTCGTAGACCAGGCTGCATAGGCACAATCCCAGATATTACGTTGGCATCGGACTCGATAGCTCGGCTAATGGCTAACTGGAAAGTTAGGGAGGAGTACACTGGCAGCGACCACCAATACATCTCCTTCACTATGAAAAATGTAGAGGCGCCACTTGCAAGGCACAACCAAAGGACCCCCAGGTGGAATGCTAGCAAACTAAACGAAGAGGCATTGACCGCTGTAATAGAGAAAGAGAACCAAGTTATTCTGAACTCGACTGGAGATGCAGCAACCTTGACGGAACAAATGATGCACCTCATCACAAAAGCATGTGAAGCTTCCATGCCACGGAAGGGGACACCGCGTGGAAACAAAGGCCCAGTCTACTGGTGGACTGCAGAAATCTCTCAGCTCCGCAAAGACTGCCTGCATCATAGGAGGCGCGTTACAAGAGCTAGGCGAATAAACCTGGAAGGAACAGCATTTGATGAATATAAGAGAGCCAAAAAGAAGCTACAAACAGCCATCAGAAAAAGCAAACATCTAAAATGGGAAGAGCTTAGGGCAGATGTGAACAGCAATCCTTGGGGACTAGGCTATAAGATTGTCATGCGAAAGCTGGGGTCTCAATCACCGGGCGCAGAGTTGAGCAGCGATAATATGGTACGCATCGTGGAAGCGCTGTTTCCAACCCATCCAATAAGGCCAGCGGATAGCTCCAGCATTCCCGAAATAGAAATTGAGCCTTTCAGCCAAGAAGAGCTAAAGCTTGCAGTGAGCACCATGCAGAACAATAAGGCACCCGGTCCAGATGGGATTCCTGCAGAAGCTATAAAAGCGGTAGCCCGAGCTAGCCCAGAGACGATGCTTAAAATCTACAATAGCTGCCTTAAAGAAGGGTTATTTCCAAAAGATCTGGAAGATTCAAAAACTGGTGCTAATAAGCAAGGGAAAGGTGACCCAAGCTCTCGCTTCGGCATACCGACCACTTTGGTATGCTGGACACAGCTGGAAAACTGGCGAAAAGCTTCTGAAAACACGCCTGCAAGCTGCAATTCCAGAACGCCGGTGCACTATCAAACAGACAGCATGGATTTAGAACAGGCAGGTCCACGGTAGGAGCGATAAAGAAGTGGTGGAAACCGCCACAACTGCACAACATGGAAACCACCACTCCAGGAAAATCGTCTTTGTTAGCGACACTTGACGTGAGAAATGCTTTTAACTCCGCCAAATGGAGTGACATGCTAGATGCCCTAGAAAATAACTTCCGAGTTCCGCAATATTTATTACGGATACTAAAGAGTTATCTAAGTGATCGCGAGCTGCGGTTCAAAACAGCAGCCGGTGAGGAAAGTAAACAAATTACTTCAGGAGCAGCCCAAGGCTCAATTTTTGGGACCAGACCTGTGGAACATCTCCATACGACGGTATCCTAAGAATGAAATGCCTGATGGCACTTTTTTGGTGGGGTATGCGGACGACATAGCTGCTGTCATTGTTGCCCAGAAACATAGTAGATGCCCAGAGGAGACTAAACCAAGTCATGATACGGGTCACCGACTGGTTAACAAAACATGGATTGAGCCTCGCAACCGAGAAAACGGAGATAGTGCTGCTGACTAGGAGACATATTCCCACAATAGTAGAGATCCAAGTAGGATGTGAGAAAATCACCAGCTGCAAGGCAATTAAATATTTGGGCATGCGGCTTGACACAAAAGCTGAACTTCTGGGCACAAATAAAGCATGCGGTAGAGAAAGCATCTAACGTAACAGCAGCAGTTAGCAGGCTGATGGCAAATGTCAGTGGCCCCTCCCCGGGCAAAAGAAAGATGTTAGTATCCATAACACATGGCATATTGCTATACGGATGTGAGGTCTGGGCCGACGTGCTCCAGAAAGAAAAATATAGGATGCAAATGGCAGCTGTCCAACGAAGAGGCGCCCTCAGAGTAGCGTGCTCTTATAGAACAGTGTCGGAACCTGCCATTATGGTAATTGCGGCAATTCTGCCTATAGATCTGATGGCTGCAGAACGAAAGCGAGCTTACGAGCTAAAACAAGGCGATTCACCGACAACAGCAAAAGTAGTAGCCAAAGAAGAAGCGATGATAAAATGGCAAAGCCGCTGGGAAAGAGAAGTTAGAGGGGCATGGACCCGTAGGATGATAGTAAATATCAAACAGTGGACAGAACGTAAGCACGGGGAGGTGGGATACTACCTCACTCAATTTCTATCTGGACACGGGCTGTTTAATAAATATTTGCACAAAATTGGAAAGAAAGAAAGCGGAGCATGCTCTTACGGAGATGCGGATGAAGATGATGCTTATCACACATTCTTCGAATGTACGAGATGGGCAGAAGATAGAAGGCGTGTAGAAGAGGAGTTAAGCTCAATTACACCTGAGAATATTATTGGAAACATGCTGGCAAACGAGAATAACTGGATGCTTATCTCAGCTTATATCGAAGGCGTGTTGCGCCAAAAAAAAAGAGAAGTAGAGGCACAGGAAGATTAAACAAAAATACTGTAGATGAAGATCAAGTAAAGAAGGAGCCAAATTCGGGCTAAAAAAAGGCCCCATCTTGAAGTAATGCGAAAGCGGTTCCAAGATGGTTTTAGGTGCCAGGAGAGGAGGGGGTTTTTTAGTGGGTTGGAGTCCTACACACCAGGGAATTCCCTGACGGTGCATGATGCATTTTTACCCCCTCAATAAAAAAAAAAAAAAAAAATTATTATTATTATTATTATTATTATTATTATTATTATTATTATTATTATTATTATTATTATTATTATTATTATTATTATTATTATTATTATTATTATTATTATTATTATTATTATTATTATTATTATTATTATTATTATTATTATTATTATTATTATTATTATTATTATTATTATTATTATTATTATTATTATTATTATTATTATTATTATTATTATTATTATTATTATTATTATTATTATTATTATTATTATTATTATTATTATTATTATTATTATTATTATTATTATTATTATTATTATTATTATTATTATTATTATTATTATTATTATTATTATTATTATTATTATTATTATTATTATTATTATTATTATTATTATTATTATTATTATTATTATTATTATTATTATTATTATTATTATTATTATTATTATTATTATTATTTTTTTTTTTTTTTTTTTTTTTTGTTTTACCAGCATCGACGACTATGGTCATTAGCTGGTCGACTCTTTATATTTTATTAAATAAGTCGGTCTCCTGTAAGTACTCAAAAATTTTTTTCTGATTTTCTGGTTTATCATTCAGGACGCTTGCTAGTTCTTTGTCTAAATTAATTTTTCCTCTAATTTTGTTATATTTGCCGCATTCTATTAGTATGTGCCTTACAGTTAACTTCACTTTGCATAGATCACACAACGGTTCTACTCGTCCTATTAACCTCCACCCCGATGTTAAATTGGTGTGTCCTATTCTAAGACGCGTGATTATTACTTCTTGCCGCCTGCTAATTTTTACGGGATTCCATGGCAAGACAGAAGGCTTTATTTCCCGCAATTGAGTTATTGCTTCATTCCATTCTCGTTGCCATATGTCAATCACGTTTGCAGTTACTTGTTTCATTATCTGGTTTAACTTTTGGCTATCTATGTTATTATTTAACCAAGGTGGTTCAGCTCGATAACGACATGTTGATATGGGCGTTAAGTTAAAATTTAATTCGTTGGCTAGTTTTTGTGCGCGTATATTGCTTGGCTTTATATGTGTTGGCTTATTTTCGTAAATTTCGAATTCTTGACTGTTGTTATCTAAATGAAACATATTATAGTTTAGGTGTTTTTTATTATTAACTATTTTTATGGCGTATTTTAATAGCTGTAGATTGCGCCTATGCTCGAGAGGTAGCAAACCAACAACACTAGATAGTGATGCGGCTGGACTAGTTCGAAAAGCGCCAGTTACTAATCTGAGTCCTGTATTATAGATTGTATTTAGCTTATTTAGTAAACTCTTTCTGGCCGATCCATAAGCAACGCATCCATAATCAATTTTGCTCAACACAAGAGCTCTAAAGATATTTAATAGAGTTGCTTTATCTGCACCCCAGTTTATATTTGAAATACATTTTAATAGATTTAGCACTTTTTTTAGTGATGTTTCTAGATTTTTTATGTGTTCGCTCCAATATAAATGCTTGTCTAGCGTGATTCCTAAAAATTTGACTGTATCCGCGACTTTTATTTTGCTCTTATTAATGTTTAAATATGGAGGGTCATGTGGAGTACGCAACCGACAGAAGTCGATACAAGTCGTTTTGTTCTCGGCGAATATAAAACCGATTTCGGCCGCTCTAGCCGTTAAACAGTTGATTGCTGTTTGAAGTTGAACTTCTATTGTCGACATTACTGTTCCGTTTATGAATATTATTAAATCGTCAACGTAAACAGAAAATTTTACGTTGACTGGAATCTTTTTCCGTAAGAGTTTGCATTGCAATAAGGAATAGTGTGACGCTTAGTGTAGACCCTTGCGGTACTCCATTCTCTAACTTTCGTACTGAGGAAAGTTGTTGCTTAACGGACTTGAAAAAGTCTTTCTGAAAGGAACTCTTTGATGAATTGTGGGAGGTTGCCTCGGATATTCCACGCGTGTAATTTTGTATTATATTGTACCTCCGTCATATCGAATGCCTTGTGTATGTCAAAAGTTACCGCAATTAAATGTTGCTTTTAATAAAAGCGTCTATGATATTATTTTCTACATACACAAGGGCATCCGTTGTTGAGTGGTGTCTTCGGCTTCCCGTCTGTTCCTTATTAAATAAATTGAATTTGGTTAATACCCACGTTAGGCGACTATTAATCATTTTTTCCAAGAGTTTGCTTAAGCAAGAAGTTAGAGATATGGGTCTGTAGTTATTTGGATCAGTGGGGTTTTTGTTTGCTTTAATATTGGAATTATTATGGCGATTTTCCACGATTTCGGGTATGTTCCATTGGTCCAGATGTTGTTATAGATTTGTAAGAGTTGCTGTGTAGTGTAATTAGGCAAGTGTTTTATCATCGAATATGTTATTTGATCTTGTCCGGGGAGCTGATTCTTTTGAATTTTTAAGGGCCTCTTTTAATTCTTTGAATGTAAAATTTTTGTTATATTCGTATTCGTCTGTAGTGGAAAAATCTATGCTAGTACGCTCTTTCTGGGTTTTCGTATATAAGAAATTATCCTCATAATTCACGTTACTGCTAGAATTTTCGAAAGTATCCGCGATTTTCTCTGCTATTTCTATTGGAGTATGGTAAACCTCGTCGTTTATTTTAATATGAGTTAATGGGTTTTGGTTTATATTTTCCTGAAATAGCTTTATTTTTCCATGCTTCGTCGGACGAACTATTTATTTGTATAGACGAAACGTAGTTTTGCCAACAAAGTTTTTTACTTTGGAGAATAATATTACGCGAAAGCGCGCGTTTTCTTTTAAATTCAATTAAATTGTTTTCGGTAGGATGTTTTTTAAATTTATTAACTGCTTTCTTTTTTGCTTGTATACTATCTTTGACTTCTTGGTTCCACCACGGTACTATTTTGTGGTTAACAACACCTTTCGATTTTGGAATGTTTTTATTTGCTCCTTCTAAGATAGCATTGGTGATTTTTTCCACATCTTCATCAACATCGCCCGAAATTCTTATCTTCTTAACATTCGTTTGAAAACCTGCCCAATCTGCTTTTTTTATTACCCATTTTTGTTTAACATAAAGGGTAGCTTTTGGGATGTTAAAAGCTAAAATGATGGGGTAGTGATCGCTGTAGTGCAGTTGATCCAACGGAGACCAGCGTATTTTTGGTGCAAGCGAAGGTGTGCACATCGTAACATCTATGGCGGATTCGTTTCCTGTGAAAGAACTAAAATGTGTGTTCTCGCCAGTATTAATAAGTATTAAGTTCTCCTGGTCTAACAAGTCTTCTATAATGCGACCCTTTATGTTAGTTGCGCTTGATCCCCATATAGTCGAGTGCGCGTTGAAATCTCCCATCATCACAAACGGCTTAGGTAATTGTTGCGCAATTGCCTTCAATTCGTTTAGCGTCCAGTTAGAGCCTGGAGGTAAATATATGTTACAAATGGTAACGAACAAAGGTTTGTATATTTGCACAGCAACTACCTGCAGGTTTGTGTTTATGTTAACTGGAGTGTATGGGACTAGCGTTTTAGTAAGGATAGTCACGCCTCCTCTTACTCGGAGGTTTGGGGTGACTTCTCGCCTTGTAACATTGAAGTTATTTAATTTGAAATGCTCGTCAGGTTTCAAGAGCGTTTCTTGTAAACAAATACAGAACGGGTCGTGGTGGGAGATTAATAGTTGCAACTCCGGAAGATGTTGTTTTAGCCCATTACAATTCCATTGAATTATATTCTCCACTTTGAAATATTAATAGGTAGCTGTATAGTATTTACGCAGCAAACATATACGTAAATAACTAAACAGACAAACATGTATATCACAGTTATTAAAATAGATAAATAAATAAATAAAATCTGTAAAAACCATACTCTATACGTATAAGACAAACAAACATTTATATCACAGATCGGTAAATAATAGCAAGACGAAACAACATGTATATCACAGATATATAAATAGTTGTCAGGTAGATATATAACTAAATAAACTATGTAAAAAAGACAAACGATATACATATAAGACCAACACACATATATATCACAGTCATAAAAATAAATAAATAAATAGATGTTGTAAAAAAGACATACTCTATACGTATAAAACAAACAAACATTTATATCACAGGTGTGTACATCAGTAAATAAATAAGATGTACAAAAACTCTCGACAGTGTGTGAATAAAATCGACTAACGTTTATATACGTAAAATTTGTTAAAATGATAAATGATGTGAATGTATCGGGGGTTATTTGTTCTGAGAGCCTCGAGGTTTCCCTTTCGGCCATCCTTTTTTTTTCCTCACAGCGCTAACCAACATATCTAGTTCATCCTCGTCTCCTGCATCGGATGATGTAATGGAGGGCCTTTCACTTCTTTTTCTTTTTTCCTGTGTTTCCGCTGTAGATGTTGACAAAGTTTGTACATTATTTTGAGATTGTTGTGGTTTAGGCGCTGGCTCTTGCCATTTTTCCACTGCTGTTACACTAGGAAATTTTTTGTTTAACTCATTATGTATGATTTTTGATAGTTCTGGTATCACGACCTTTAAAGTTTCTTGCACGATTTGGGTTACGTTTGGTGCTAGTTGATTTTCGATAACCGCTTGCGAGTAACTCTTTGTACTCGTAACTGGAGATGTTTTTAAGAGGTTTTTTGCTTCGAAATAGGAGATCTTGTTTATTGTTTTAATTTCCTGTATCCGCATCTCTTTTTGAACACCGGACATTCTTTGGAACGTGCGGAATGTTCACCCTCACAATTTAACATGCATTTTGGCAGTATATCATGCTTTTCCTTCATGTAAAGGCTTACCACAAACGCATACTTGTATAGTTTATCGCACCTTGTACTTGCAGGTATGACCAAAAGCCCTGGCATCTAAAGAACACCGCAAGGTGGAGGGAATGTAAGGGTCTTACCCTTAAAGAGTATAAACCACCTTTAATGGTAACTGAGCCCAATTTATCTCCTTCCCCTAAAAGAAGTTAAAATGTGGTTTACAGGAGTATCTGTAAACTTGTCCGTTTCTTTCTTGTTTGAATTCTTCGAACTTCCTACTACATTTTCGTTAATGTCAAGCCTTGCTTGAATTTCTTCTAATGTGCTATTTAAAAAATCTACACAATAGACTACCCCTTTACAAAGATTTAGTGTCTTATGCTCTGACACTTTAATGTTTGTATCTCCCGTCTTTTTCTCAGTTCTCAACAACAGATTTGATTGCTTCTTTGATGAACACTCTACTAAGTAAAACCATTTGACACTTTTTTTTACGTTTTTCGTTTCGCCAATAAGACCATATAATTGTTTGGCAATTAAAAGGACTAACCTTTTCAAAATTGCCTTCCAACCTTTCAACCAGCAGGAACCGGGAAAATAATCCTCCTTCTCGCTGCCCGTTGTTTTCTTCCACACACTGTGGATTTATCCTTTTTTCGAGAGTGGAGTTCCTCGTCCTTTTTCACGCATGGTCTGATGTGGCTCCAAAAGGATAGGAAGTGCCACTACTCGCACTTTCATCCTTGGGCAGATTATGCGGGGATCCGAAAGGAGTCCTGCCCAGACTCCATCCCGCTCGGCAATTCGTCAGAAGACATTATTACATAGAATTGCGTTTTTCGGCTACCGCCAGCCCACGGGGATAACCAGAAAGATAAGACACCGACAAACCACACGTTACTACTGTATCGTAACAATGCCGGTGGGAAGCCGTTCGTGACTCATAACGCTGAGCCGCCCACTGCTGTGGGAACCCCCTCGGCACGGCAAACACGCTTGAGTTGCCGGATTTTTTACGATTCAGGAGTTTTACTCCCTAGATGTCCCGTCGCCTTTTTTGCAAAAGCAGGGTCACCTCTTGCCAGGATGTAGCCGAAGCTACGGGCGAACGGTCTTGGACACTGAGAGGCTAAGGCAACGGGTGTCGCCGTTGGCTGCACACCCTTGTATTACACCGCGTCAAAAGAGTGTCCCTGAGGTCACCACGACGACCTTGACCCCGATTATTATTATTATTATTATTGTGTGTGTGTGTATTATTATTATGTATTATTATTATTATTATTATTATTATTATTATTATTATTATTATTATTGTGTGTATTATTATTATTGTTTTTTTTTTTTGTTTTGTTTTACCAGCATCGACGACTATGGTCATTAGCTGGTCGACTCTTCTATATTTTTATTAAATAGAGTCGGTCTCCTGTAAGTAACTCAAAAATTTTTTCTGATTTTCTGGTTTTATCATTCAGGACGCTTGCTAGTTCTTTGTCTAAATTAATTTTTTTCTCTGGCACTTTGTTATATTTGCCGCATTCTATTAGTATGTGCCTTACAGTTAACTTCACTTTGCACTTAGATCACCCTGCCGGTTCTACTCGTCCCTATGTACACCTCCACCCCCGATGTTAGAATTGGTGTGTCCTATTCTAAGACGATGTGATTACTACTTCTTGCCGCCTGCTAATTTTTGCGGGATGCCATGGCAAGACAGAAGGTTTTATTTCCCACCAATTGAAGGTTATTGGCTTCAATTTCCATTCTCTTTGCCATATGTCAATTGCACGTTTTTGCAGTTTTATTGTTTGCTTCATTATCTGGTTTAACTTTAATGGCTATCTATGTTATTATTTTCTTAACCAAAGGTGGTTCAGCTCGATAACGACATGTTGATATGGGGCGTTAAGTTCAAGAAATTTAATTCTGTTGGCTAGCTTTTGTGCACGTATATTTAAGTTTGGCTTTATATGTGTTGGCTTATTTTCGTAAATTTCAGAAGTCTTGATCATGTTGTTGTCTAAATGAAACCTATCATAGTTTAGGTGTTTTTTGTTATTAACTGTTTTTATGGCGTATTTTTAATCAGCTGTAGGGTGCGCTCTATGTTCCCAGAGGTAGCAAACCGACAACAATAGATAGTGATGCGGCTGGACTAGTTCGGAAAGCGCCAGATTACTAATCTGAGTCCCGTATTATAGATTTGTATTTAGATTTATTTATCGTGAAACTCTTTCTTGCAGATCCATACGCAACTTTGCATCCATAATCAATTTTGCTCAATATACAGAGCCTCCTAAAGATATTTAATAGAGTTGCTTTATCTGGCACCCCAGTTATATATAGTTGCATGAAAATAAGCATTTTTAATAGATTTGAAAAGTACTTTTTTTTTAGTGATGTTACTAAGATTTTTGTATGTTTTTCGCTACCTAATGCAATAACGCTTGTCTAGTGTAACTCCTAAGAATTTGATTTCTGTATCCATACGCAACTTTTATTTCGCTCTTATTAATGTTTAAACATGGAGGGTCATGTGGAAGCTACGCAACCGACAAGAAGTCAATACAAGTTGTTTTATTCTCGGCGAATACTAAAACCGACTTCAGCCCGCTCTAGCCGTTAAACAGTTGTTGATTGCTGTTTGAAGTTGGACTTCTATTGTCGACATTGCTACTGTTCCGCTTATGAATATTATTAAAATCGTCATGTACGTAAACAGAAAATTTTACGTTGACTGGAATCTTTTCCGTAGAGTTTGCATTGCAATAAGGAATAGTGTGACACTTAGCGTTGACCCTTGCGGTACTCCATTCTCTAACTTTCGTACTGAGGAAAGTTGTTGATTAACTTGTACTTGAAAAGTCTTTCTGAAAGGAACTCTTTGATGAATTGTGGAGGTTGCCTCGGATATTCCACGCATGTAATTTTGTATTATATTGTACCTCCACGTCATATCGAATGCCTTGTGTATGTCAAAAATTACCGCAATTAAATGTTGTTTTTAATAAAAGCGTCTATGATATTATTTTCTACATACACAAGGGCATCAGTTGTTGAGTGGTGTCTTCGGCTTCCCGTCTGTTCCTTATTAAATAAATTGAATTTGGATTTAATACCCACGTTAGGCGACTATTAATCATTTTTTTTCCAAGAGTTTGCTTAAGCAAGAAGTTAGAGATATGGGTCTGTAGTTATTTGGATCAGTGGGGTTTTTTGTTTGCTTTAATATTGGAATTATTATGGCCATTTTCCACGATTTCGGGTATGTTCCATTGGTCCAGATGTTGTTATAGATTTGTAAGAGTTGCTGTGTAGTGTAATTGGGCAAGTGTTTTATCATCGAATATGTTATTTGATCTTGTCCGGGAGCTGATTCTTTAGAATTTTTAAGGGCCTCTTTTAATTCTTTGAATGTAAAATTTTTGTTGTATTCGTATTCGTCTGTAGTGGAAAAATCTATGCTAGTACGCTCTTTCTGGGTTTTCGTATATAAAAAACTATCCTCATAATTCACGTTACTGCTAGAATTTTCGAAAGTGTCCGCGATTTTCTCTGCTATTTCTATTGGAGCATGGTAAACCTCGTCGTTTATTTTAATGTGAGTTAATGGGTTTGGTTTATATTTTCCTGAAATAGCTTTTATTTTTTTCCATGCTTCGTCGGACGAACTATTTATTTGTATAGACGAAACGTAGTTTTGCCAACAAAGTTTTTTACTTTGGAGAATAATATTACGCGAATGCGCGCGTTTTCTTTTAAATTCAATTAAATTGTTTTCGGTAGGATGTTTTTTAAATTTATTAAATGCTTTTTTTGCTTGTATACTATCTTTGACTTCTTGGTTCCACCACGGTACTATTTTGTAGTTAACAACACCTTTCGATTTTGGAATGTTTTATTTGCTCCTTCTAAGATAGCATTGGTAATTTTTTCCACATCTTCATCAACATCGCCCGTAATTCTTATCTTCAACATTCGTTTGAAAACCTGCCCAATCTGCTTTTTTTATTACCCATTTTGTTTAACATAAAGGGTAGCTTTGGGATGTTAAAAGCTAAAATGATGGGGTAGTGATCGCTGTAGTGCAGTTGATCCAACGGAGACCAGTGTATTTTTGGTGCAAGTGAAGGTGTGCACATCGTAACATCTATGGCGGATTCGTTTCCTGTGAAAGAACTAAAATGTGTGTTCTCGCCAGTATTAATAAGTATTAAGTTCTCCTGGTCTAACAAGTCTTCTATAATGCGACCCTTTATGTTAGTTGCGCTTGATCCCCATATAGTCGAGTGAGCGTTGAAATCTCCCATCATCACAAATGGCTTAGGTAATTGTTGCGCAATTGCCTTCAATTCGTTAAGTGTCCAGTTAGAGCCTGGAGGTAAATATATGTTACAAATGGTAACGAACAAAGGTTTGTATATTTGCACAGCAACTACCTGCAGGTTTGTGTTTATGTTAACTGGAGTGTATGGGACTAGCGTTTTAGTAAGGATAGTCACGCCTCCTCTTACTCGGAGGTTTGGGGTGACTTCTCGCCTTGTAACATTGAAGTTATTTAATTTGAAATGTTCGTCAGGTTTCAAGAGCGTTTCTTGTAAACAAATACAGAACGGGTCATGGTGGGAGATTAATAGTTGCAACTCCGGAAGGTGTTGTTTTAGCCCATTACAATTCCATTGAATTATATTCTCCACTTTGAAATATTAATAGGTAGCTGTATAGTATTTACGCAGCAAACATATACGTAAATAACTAAACAGACAAACATGTATATCACAGTTATTAAAATAGATAAATAAATAAATAAAATCTGTAAAAACCATACTCTATACGTATAAGACAAACAAACATTTATATCACAGATCGGTAAATAATAGCAAGACGAAACAACATGTATATCACAGATATATAAATAGTTGTCAGGTAGATATATAACTAAATAAACTATGTAAAAAAGACAAACGATATACATATAAGACCAACACACATATATATCACAGTCATAAAAATAAATAAATAAATAGATGTTGTAAAAAAGACATACTCTATACGTATAAAACAAACAAACATTTATATCACAGATGTGTACATCAGTAAATAAATAAGATGTACGGAAACTATCGACAGTGTGTGTATAAAAACGTCTAACGTTTATATACGTAAAATTTGTTAAAATGATAAATGATGTGAATGTATCGGGGGTTATTTGTTCTGAGAGCCTCGAGGTTTCCCTTTCGGCCATCCTTTTTTTTTCCTCACAGCGCTAACCAACATATCTAGTTCATCCTCGTCTCCTGCATCGGATGATGTAATGGAGGGCCTTTCGCTTCTTTTCCTTTTTTCCTGTGTTTCCGCTGTAGATGTTGACAAAGTTTGTGTATTATTTTGATATTGTTGTGGTTTAGGCGCTGGCTCTTGCCA
>CM069433.1:76746741-76751741 GCA_035610365.1 Aquatica leii
TATTATTATTATTATTATTATTATTATTATTATTATTATTATTATTATTATTATTATTATTATTATTATTATTATTATTATTATTATTATTATTATTATTATTATTATTATTATTATTATTATTATTATTATTATTATTATTATTATTATTATTATTATTATTATTATTATTATTATTGTTATTATTATTATTATTATTATTATTACATATTATTATTATTATTATTATTATTATTATTATTATTATTATTATTATTATTATTATTATTATTATTATTATTATTATTATTATTATTATTATTATTATTATTATTATTATTATTATTATTATTATTATTATTATTATTATTATTATTATTATTATTATTATTATACATTATTTTTATTATTATTATTATTATTATTATTATTATTATTATTATTATTATTATTATTATTATTATTATTATTATTATTATTATTATTATTATTATTATTATTATTATTATTATTATTATTATTATTATTATTATTATTATTATTATTATTATTATTATTATTATTATTATTATTATTATTATTATTATTATTATTATTATTATTATTATTATTATTATTATTATTATTATTATTATTATTATTATTATTATTATTATTATTATTATTATTATTATTATTATTATTATTATTATTATATATTATTATTATTATTATTATTATTATTATTATTATTATTATTATTATTATTATTATCATTATTATTACTATTATTATTATTATTATTATTATTATTATTATTATTATTATTATTATTATTATTATTATTATTATTATTATTATTATTATTATTATTATTATTATTATTATTATTATTATTATTATTATTAATATTATTATTATTATTATTGTATTATTATTATTATTATTATTATTATTATTATTATTATTATTATTATTATTATTATTATTATTATTATTATTATATTATTATTTTTTTTTTTTTTTTTTTTTTATTAAAGTGCGTCAGCAACTAAGGCTATTAGTAATTTCTATGCCTCAACATTATCGTGTCTCACATTTATCTATATTTTATCTCTCAAGCCACATTCGCCTAAAAATTCTAACGTTTTTCGTGCCCCTTTGCGCTGTCGTATTGTAGTATGTCTTTTCAAGGATTTATTGTTTATGTCGTATTTGAGTCTTAACTCTTCTAGGTTAGGGCATTTTACAAAGTATGTGCCGGACAGTAAAAGCGCCCTGGCACCAGTCGCATAAAGCGTTAACATCACCTTTCACGAGGTAATGATGACGTGGCTTTCGTGTGCCCAAGTCTCAGCCTAGTGATGATCACCTGTTGTTCACGTGCAGTTTTTTGTTCGGCAAAACTCACTCACCGAGTCAGCGGTCGCTCTTAGATGTCTGTCGTCCAAAGCCCACTCTTGTTGCCATTTATCCGGCATTTTTGTTTTATAGAGGACAGAAGCTGCTGTTTTTGGGTTTTAATAATTCGCAGTTCCACCACGTGCGCCCTCTGCTCCATGGTGGGTCATCTGGCGTGTATTTACGATTTTGAACTGTCAGGGTAAGAGAAATATTTATCTGCTGTTTTAAGCGCCGCGTGAAGAAAAGACAGGTATCTGACGTCTCTTGACGAATCGGTATTCCTTTCTAGCGCTGGCCTTTATTAAATTGTTGCTCCCCATATTCGAATTTTGGATATATAGGAGAGTGCCAATATAGTTTTTCTATCTGTTAGATTAGGAATAACAGATTCTTGCAAATAGACTCTGTCTTGGGGTTGTATAAAACGCCCCGGATGGCGTACCTGGATCCCTGCAGTGTGTACTACCTCTAAAGGCCAGGGTAGATTGAGCCGCTGAACCGTAAACAAACAAACCATATTCGATCTTGTGAGAGAACCAGGGACTTATATAAGGTTAATAGTTGCTCTCTCAGTCCGCCCCCACTTAGTGTGGGATATACATTTGATGATGTTGAGAGCTCGTATAGCTTTGGTTCTCGTGTAGTCAACGTGGTTCTTCCATAATAAGCGGTCGTCCTGTATATTAACCCTAGATATTTTATTTGGGAAACGCATTGAAGAACTTGACTGTTCATAGTAAGACAGGGTCTGTAGTGCAAAAAGTGTAAATGGCAGAAGTGGCTGCACTTAGTTTTGGGTTTGGGGAAAATTTAAACCCTCTTTCCGCTCCTGTCTCTACTATGGTATTAATAGCAGTTTGCATCTTTCTATTAATATCAGATTTGAGGGGCCAGATACAAAAATGGCAATATCAATCCACATAGATGCTTCTGCTCAATAGTCTGGTCTAACTCATCGTATACAGCCTTATGGCAATAGCGAATAGGGTGACGCTCAGAGTCGATCCCTGGGGATGCCATTTTCCAAAATTCGGATAATCGATGATGCTTCGCCCTGGTTGACTTTAAAATATCTTTTTCTCAAAAAATGTACATAATAAAAATGGTAGGTTGCCACGATAACTCCCACTTGTGTAGCTGTTCTAAGATCCCAAGGCGCCACGTCATGTCGTAAGCTTTCTATGTCGAAGAACACTGCTGTTAAATGGTGTCTTATGTCGAAAGTTTTCATAGTAGATAGTTCTAAGTGAACCAGATTGTCTATGGACGATCTTCTCTTTCCGGAACGAAAACCTGACTGGGTATCTAGATAATTGGTTGTTATTCTCTATACACCAAATGAGCCGCCTGTTAAACTATAGATTCGAGGAGTTTGCTTTGTGATGAGACGTGAGGCTGATCTTACTGCAATTTTCAGCCTTAAATGGGTCTACTTTTTCAGCAGAGGAATAACTATCGTATTTCTCCAGCTAGAAGGGTATACACCGTTTGGGACTGATATACGGTTGAATATCGCCAGTGTGTAAGTTTTAAAAAATCGGCGTGTGCTTGCTTGCAAAAATCGTAGTGCACCTTGTCTGCACTGGGGGCAGCTCTTGCCGACTTTGGCAAGCGCCTGATCGAAACTCCTCTCTAGTAAAAAGGGGGCAGTTGTAGTCAAGGTTTACGTTAGCAGAAAAGTCTAGATTTCTTTCTGCGTTTTGTTTTACTGAAGAAATTCTTCGCTGTAATTGTTCGAGCTGCTAATTTGCTGAAAATGATCCGCAAACCTTTCTACCACTTCCTGCGGTTCATCGACTACCACATCGTCTACCCGGGTAGCATTGAGTTCGACATGGTTGTTTGCACCCGGAAATCTTTTGCACTTTTTTCCACACTCAGCGATAAGGGAGTATCGGGATTTATTTCGGAGACGTATTTCTCCCCAAGATGACCTTTGCTTTGTAATATGGTCCGTCGAGCCACCGCTCTTGCACGTTTAAACGCGATCATAGTTTCTTCCGTTCCACGCTTTTTGAAAACGTTGAAAGCTTTCTTTTGTTAAGAACGGCTGCTTTAACGTTTTCGTTCCACCAAGGCACTTGTTTATTCCAATATAGTAGCCACCTCAGTTTTTGGGACGGCTATCGACGCAGCGTTAAGTATGTATGCCGTCAGATCGGCTATCTCGTCAAGCCCAAGTTCTTTCCTGATGGGACAATCCTGATAGGTAAGGACGATCTATACAGATCCCACTGGTTTTTGTCCACGTTCCATCTTTCGGGAACGTAGCATTTTGATAAGGGGAATGCTGAACTCAATGACGATTGGAAAGTGATCGCTGTCGGTAGGTCGTCGAGGGCTTTCCCACGTTATTCGCGGTGTTATGGAGGTGGAAACTGATTGAAAGGTCGAGAACGGAAAAATTGTTTGATCGAGCGTTAAAGAAAGTGGGTGTGATCCGTCGTTTAGCAACGATATGTTAGAATTTTTAATAAATAAATAGTTCTACAATTTGACCGCGAGCGTCCATCTTTTCGGAACCCCACATAGGATTGTGAGCATTAAAATCACCAAACAGTAAGAAGGGGTGATGCAGCTGAGATATTAAATCTTCGAGGATCAGTCAGAGTCCAGTCAAAACGGGGTAAGTAAATGCTGCAGATGTACAATGGGGCGGGGTGTAATTTTACGCATATAGCTTGTAGTTTAGTGTTGAGCGGGCACCTGTTCCATTCGGATGTCGTTTCTAACTGCAATCACCACTCTGCCGTTTGCCCGTTGATCTATATCGCTGCATCCGATCTAATTATTTGGTACTCTTTTAAAGAGTATGCATATCCCGGCTTAAGATGTGATTCTGGGTAAGCAAATGCAATACGGTCTGTATTTACTTAAAAGAAGTTTTTAGGTAACAATACTGTGCTATTAATCCGTTGCAATTCCACTGGATTATACTTTCCATGAAAAATTTAAAAGATAATAATTTAACATGTAAATATAGACGTGGACGTAAATAAAGACCAACATACATGTATATAAAATCAAAAAAAAACAGGTATAAGACAGACAAAGTAAAATGACTAGATAGATAAAAATGACTAGATAGATAGAATGACTAGGTAAATAAAAATATCACAGATTACTTAGGACTAGAAGGTGAAACACTTTGATTTTCGAGGTTTACTTTCGGCCAACCCTTTTTTTTTGTATTCGTGTTATGGGGTTCACGAATTCGGCCTCTATCACCTCGCTCGTAATCGAGTCGGTAGGTGATACTCGGCAAAGCCCTTTTTGACGATCTCAACGCCTTCCATTGGGGAAGGAATATATATCGTTGCTAACGTTGTATTTTCTGCAGTGCAATCATTTCTCAGCTGGCCGACAGTTACCCCACTCTGTCAATGTGTCTGGTTCGCTCCTCGGAACTCTGCGACGATGAAATTACTGTAGATTTGGCTGCATTTATTTCCCTGTTGGACTCGGCTTCTTTGACGAGCGGTAGAAACCGATTGGCAAGTTCTTGTGTAGATGTCTGTAATTCGTTTAGGTGTCGTAGATACCAATCTTTGGCGTATGATACACCAGGTTCCGGTGTGGTCCTACCGACTTTCTTTTTGGCTTCCGGGCATGTAAGATTTTCCTGAACCTTTTTTACT
>CM069433.1:77355910-77539707 GCA_035610365.1 Aquatica leii
CTTGTCGATTTTCCATGTTTTGTTGTATTTCAATTACCTGTTCTTTACTGATGTCTTCGTTATTTGTCATATTGTCAAGGTTTTCTTCATTTTCTTCCACCTTTTTCTTGTCACTTCTAGTATATTTTTTTAAATCTTAAAACTTACTTCGTTTTTCCTCTGCAAATATTATACAATAGTAAAGTACCATCAAGTGTAATGAATGTTCGTTTTTGATTTATTACATTAGGTGAAACACCTTAAATAATCGTTATTCAACGCGCTTACTACGAAATGTACTTTTTTTTCTTTTTAGTGCTCTAATATTTTATCGAGCCCCACGTTGAGCGCCAATTAACTACATGCAATGTCCTGGGTGAATGAATTTTGATTTGTATAAATTCACTTCAATACAATTGTTCCGGCTAGCCATGTAAGGTTCAAACGTAAATTTTGTCACGGTGTTGTGTACCCTTACTTAAATTTAATTATTAATGGATTTAATTGTTAGCATGGAGATTCCTCTCAAGTCTCAGAAATTTAATTCTACTGTAAGAGCTAATTTATTTAATTCTATTCAACTTACAAAAAAAATACATTTGCAATAATTCAATAGATTCTCTAATCGTGCCAAATCTTAACAAACAACAAAAACAGCAACTTTTTTATCAACTACTTTGTCGGATTGCAACATGTAATCCATCTAACCGCTTAATAAACTTATGCGTAATGCATGCATAACCTAACTACTTTATCTCGACTTTATCCTGATTTTTGTCTTGTGATATTCTTAGTTACAGTTCGTCACGAGGGGTAGACCACTGGTGAAGTTTAGTGTACACCCGTGATGAAGTACATAAAGTCTTTATATGAAGTAGGTGAAGTACATGAATTAGCAGTGAAATACATGAAGTATAAGTGAAGTACGTGAAGTATAAGTGAAGTACGTGAAGTATAACTGAAGTATACGAGGTATAAGTGAAGTCTATGAAGTATAAGTGAAGTACGTGCAATATATGCTAAACACATAACGTTTGTATGAACATATTGTATCAATTGATTTTTAGGGAAAACATGCAAAATACATTTAAACGAAATACAATAAATCTTAGTACTACATTCTCAAAAAAAAGCTGAGCATATTCATTTTAATGTTTAATTATGAATTTTCATAATAACGAATCACATATTTCTTGAATTTTAGATTTCATAAATTCAATATCTGCCGGTCAGTGCGGTTTTTCACGAAACGAGAGGATTTTACCAAAGCTTAAAAAACAGGTTGACTCAATCCTTACAGTTTTTTAATTTCTCTAAATGCAAGATGATCGAAATAAATATCTACTAAATCTGCAAATTTAAAATGTTTTGTAAAGACGTATATAGGTTTGCCTACTAAGAAATATTAATGCTTTTAACAAAAAAACAAAATATCTAGCATGAGAAATGCAGTCATTGCACTTGTTATTGGGGTACAATGAGTAATTAGGTCTTGATTTTAAATAAAGTTTATAAACAAATGCCGACTCTGAGACACTTGTTATCGCTTGTTATGATTAGATAAATAAAAAATTCGGATTCATTTACATGATTCTTTTTTCTTTTATGCTAGGTAATTCAAACTGATTTTACTTTCGGTTACCATTTAAAAACTTTGACCTTGATTTTCCGGAAAACTACACGATATAATTATTCATTAAGATTCTCATGAAAAAAATTTACAAGAACCATATTCAAGATTTTTCGAAACTTTTTTTAATTTAAAAGTTATAGAAATTTAAAAACTAGTCGCGACGAATAACTTATCTGCTTTCGTTTTAAAACAGTCAAATTGATTACAAATAATTGTTGTTTTGTTTAGTTTGTAATAGTTTCTCTGTAATACTGGACGGTTTTAGTAGAATTGAATATGCTGATATGCATTTAGTATTTAGAAAAACTGAAAATATTGTAGAAAGACGCAGAAAATTTACAGGAAAAGATTTTCAGATAGGTGTCCCCACCACAGTAAGTTTTTATCAATGCATAATCGTTTAGTTGAAACTGGCGCTATTGAACCACATCGTGAAGGCAACAATACTACAACACCAGTCTTTGAGAAAAAAAATTTAGATCGTGTAGATGATATTCCATTTAATAGGTAGTGAACAATTCACTATTAAGGCCGATTCTCATTAGAGCATCACTAAGCAGCGCGTCGCAGCGCTGCGCGACGCAGCAAACTGCTGCTCATAATTGTTAGCGGGTTATTTAGTGCAACCGTTCTCACTAAGACAGCGCAGCGCAGCGCTTCGCGTCACCTCAGAAGGCAGCAAAACTCGAATTGTCGGGTGAGCATTCTTTCGCTGCTTGCTGCTTATCAATACGCAACTAAATGCTTATGAGTTGATTTTCGCTGCTTAAGTGTGAATACCCCTACGAAATTCTGCTGCTTGCCACAGTTTGCTGACGCGCTCCTTAGTGATGCTCTAATGAGAATCGGCCTTTAATAAAAACTACCCCAACAACATAAACAAGGCTTAAATAAAATTATGAGGCGAGCTATATAGATGTGTTTCGAAAACTGTATTTTTAATAAGCAATAAAAGTAACAACAATATTCTAATTTAATTTTTTTAAAAATTTGATTGTGTTGAAGTTTGATTGTTTATTTCTTTATTTTATGACAATACTAATAACATTTTGACAATTTACGTGTATTTATTAAATTCCTTAAAACTTCATAGATGAAATATTATGAATTATTGAAGAAGTACCTGAAGTACTATGAATTATTAGTGAAGTACAAGAAGTACAATGAATTATAAGTGAAGAATATGAAGTATTATGCATTATTGGTGAAGTACATGAAGTACCATGAACTATTAGTGAAGTACACGAAGTACTATGAATTATTAGTGAAGTAGATGAAGTATTACGAATTAAGATGAAGTATGAAGTATGGTGTACGTGATTCCTTCCTGCGGTTAACCCCTCGGTTCGTCATGAAACTACACCAACAGAATCCAAATGCAGCTGTTGGTCTTGATGTGATTGTGTACCCCACGATTATTTTGTTTACAGAGCCCTACGTTCCATCTAAGTTAGGTCTTCCAACTTTTATCTTCGAAAAACGTCTTCACTTAGTAAACTTGTAGACACCTGCTATATTCAAACGTACTTGTATCTATTTATCTATCCATTACCACTTAACTTCACAATTATTTACCAACTGCATTATTCGTTCCACTTTTTCATTTTTCACAATCCTTTATTTTGCATTTCCAAAATATATTTTATCAAGGAAACGTGCTTCCTTGCCTTTTAACCAATGGTCCAACCCCTCTTTCTTTCTTTTTTTTTATTAAATGTAAACTAATTTAAATAAAACATCTTATTTTAAATTCTTAATTGTATTCTGAATTTCTAATAAAAAAAACGATTTTGGCAGACTTGGCTTTTGTTTTTTTTGTTCTTTTTTTTTTTAATTCATTCATACGTTAGAACAAAGTGTGTTATGAAATTTGTCACGAGATTTATCATAAATGCTTACAAAATAATTGCCCGTTGAAAGTGAAAAAAATCAAACGAAGAACTCCTTTGTAGAAACCGAAATCCTCTATAAGAGAAGAAACTCGTAAACGGTTTAACCGAGTCAAAAAGACTAAGAGGTGGTAAGAATACAAATCTCACTTTATCCATAGAAGATGCCAATTGTCAATTATGATACAAGAGCTTTTGCATTCCTTCCTTACATATTATTCAGAGCTACAACTTGAAGTTATGTGGCGATCAATTAGCAAAAGATAAAGGTAGTTTTTTTTCAACCTAATTCTCTATTTCCAGAAACCTTATCGGGTATCCAAATGGAAGACCGCATAAGGTCCTAAAGCTCAAATCGCTGGCAGTGCATTAAGAAACAACTTTAACATAAACCTTGGCTGTCTGTGGCAACCGTATTTCCGGTGGAAGTTACTGAAATCTTCGGTTGTGCTTAAGAAATGACTATCCAAATCGCTATAAATTCCATACCAACACGATCTAGAAATTGTGTAAACTTACAAGCGTGTCTAGCAGAGCACAACAGATTTTCCTTGAACGCGAAGGAAACGAAGGAAACGAAAAAGCAAGTCTACTAGTAAAGAAGATATCTAAAATTCCTGTAGTATAGCATATCAGATAAGGAAGATAAGAAATCGATCGAGACTAAAACACAACTTACACATGTTAGAAACTCGACTAAAATGGTCAAGAATCATCATTAGTAGACCTTCCAGTAACAAACCAACAGAAATAATTAAGATTAGTAGAAATCATCTAAGATAGATTGTTAAACTTTTCACGAGACACTGTCTACTTCTGAAACATCTCACTGCCATAAAACTGAAAGCCAATGGTCGCTTCCAATAACTATGAGTTCTTCTCTCGGAATCCGGACAGGTATTGCAAACAAGTTGATTGATGCGTAGCAGACCAGTTTAAAATATTTTGTTACCACAAACAATTCCGGTACATTACAAAACGTACTTATAATAAAAACATATAAACGTAATTATAATAAAAACAAACCTATTAAATCTACTACAGTTCAAATAACAAGTTAGTAGAAATTTTAACGATGCCGCGATGCATCCGCACCAAACTAAGTATAAGCTTAACCACCGAAAAGAATTAATAGAAATGATGATTTATTAAATGACATCACAACAATTTGCGACCCCGCACTGATATGACTAAGAAAAAAGCACGTGTACCTATTGAATAAGCACGCAAGCTAGTTCAAAGTTTTAAAAACGTCTTAGTAAATAAAAAAGTAATAGTATGACTAATACAAAAAAAAACTAAAATCAAAGTAATGCAATGGCAAATTTAAAGGTATTGATAGTTTTGTATGTAACTTATAAATTTAAACATTACTTCAGTAAATACAAAGCTTTAAAAGTTTATAAAAATAATTTACATTACATGTGAATCATTCCCTACATTTCATATTTATAATGTCGATGAAAAATTTATAACAAAAACTGGAAATATGAGTGAACATCTTAACCTTGGTGGTGTTTTATTTTCTCATAATTGTATCATTCAAGCTCATTTAAATGAAAAAAAGAAACTCGTTAGACCGTAGACAAGTACAAGGTTCGTATTATTAACACTCGGAATGAAATTTACAATAAAAATGAAGTTTCTGACTTAAATCTCATTACAACTTAACCCAAATTTTAACAGCATAATTTATTTTTATTCGCTTTTAAGGTTATCTTGACTTGCAGGCAATTTATTTAAACATAATGGTATTTTTAAATAAACGTATTACTTCATACCTTTTTTGACGGTTTAAACTTTACGTTAATTTTATTACGCAATTATCGTTCAACTGCGTCGTATTCAAAGAAAACAACACTAGAAGCATTTCAAATAAATCAAGGTCAATATTATAATTAAAATCGTTAGAGCAACAAAATTTTAATTTGTAGAAATAATTTTTGATATTTTTATATACGTGTTACCTAATCGTTATTTGTTACGTTTTAAATTAAACAAAAAATCAAGGACTTTAATCAATTATACATTTAAAGTAAATGCTCAATTAATTGTAAATCTGTGACAAGCGTTCAACTCAGTTCTGTTTTAATTAATTAATTTAATGCAACTTTAACAAACATGCAGTACAAAATCAATTAAATCGTAAAATCTTGAATTATTTAAACGTCATCTATTGTTATGTAAGTTGAAAAACAATCAATGAACAACATTAAATAAAATGTAACAAAAACGTTTAAAATGAAAATTATAATTAATTTCACCATCCTCATAAATTTTAAGAGTTAATAAAAATCACTATTGTAATAAAAACGGATGAAACTAATAGGCAATTCCTTAAGCTATTTGAAGACAACAAATATGTATTTAATTAATTTATGAATTATGGCAGTCAAAGTGCAATTGACTGGTAATCAAATTAAAAAAAAAAAAGTTCATTACCTGATATAAATAACAACGCCATTGTTGAGCATCCGCTTCCATCCATAGGGAACCGTAACGTATGATGGAGAAGGTCCAGTGACTGTCCTCACAAGAGGTACTGTCGAGGATTGTACTTGAGGAGCATCTGGAGAACCTACAGCCAATACTACGCCACCTGGTCGTACACTGACATTACCATCATAAACAACCATTTCAGATCTTTGTGGTTGAATCACAAAAAGTCCTTCATCTGCAGAACTTAAACTACTACAACTAGATTCTGCAGTTTCAGATCTCACTGAATCACACCGTACACTCTGACAAGATCCATCACCACCCATAACACTCACATAACCCGAATCCGCAGAAGAATAACCTTCACGGACATCGCAGTCTTCTCGAATTCTAACTTCGAGTCGACTGGGACCTGTTTGTTGCTTATCATTCGCTATTTCTGAACTTCCACCATAATTGACTAAATTTTTAATTGAGGTACTGGTAAAGTTACTTTGATTTAAAACCGTACTATTATTTACGTTAATATTTTGATATTCCGTTATATTATTTATAATATTAGTGGTACATGACTGTGGAAATCCGTTTTCTGATATCACAGCTTGGGTATTATTTGAAAAATATCCCTCCGAGTCGTTAACAAACTGTCCATTAAGCGGGTATGGTTTAAGCAACCGAATTTTTCTGGAAAAGCTTTGGTCGATCCCTCCACAGAGGCCAGTGAATGTGATGAATTTGTGTAGGCCAATGTGGCATTGTGAGATGTTTGCGAATTAAATGGCGCAACATTCTGTTGACCAAGAGCATACGTTTGGCCAAAATTCGCGTCAGAAACATAAACTACAACATTCTGAACTCCAGTAGCTGCTGACAACTCAGGTTTGCCAGCCATCCTGCCTGCATATTATCGGCCCACACCGAGTGCCACTTCTTAGAGTCCAATATTCCTGTAACAATATGTTATTAGTAAACATCAGAATAATTTATGATTTCAAAATACTTTACTTGTTTAAAATAAATACATTAGTGTTTCTAATTAAATGAAATAAGAAAGTCACAGATTAAAGAAGTTCACCCTCCTTGTAATCATTCTTTACAGTTTTAAGTTAAGAGAGATACAAAAAAAATGTTTCAAGCAGCGTTTCACAACTTAGTGGTAGACTCTTCGTCAAACCTTCAATCAATAACTAAGTACTAAACCAAAATTGTTACTGCATATACGACTACATAACATTCAATAAATGATCGTCAACAAAAAACCTGAAAGCAGAAGCACCTAACGTTATAAGACAGAGTAAATCAACACGTGGCCTTAGGAAGACTCATATTCAAGAATTTTGTAATAAACATTTTTAACTCAGTTGTTTCAATAAATACCAACGTGTAATACAGACTTATAAATGCACCCTTTATGCATATACAGAACAATTATAATCAATACCACAAAACAGATAACTAATCGTAAGAAGTACTCAATGTTACATTAAAAAAAATAGGAACGCACGTTTTAAGTATTGCATGCAAAATATAAATGTTATAAAATAGTTCCGATATACAAAAGAAATGGTAACTGGCACAACAATAGACAATGACCTTTTCTAAAGTCAGTGTAACTAAAGCATCTGCATTTTAAGATTATACTTGCATAGAAATATAACAATTATAATAAAAACAATGTATTAGAAGAATATAATAAAATACATTAAAACAAGAATAAATAAAATTTGAGTTTAGTGTTTTTTTTACTTTCCTATAACAAAAGTATAGCGATCGCAATTTTTTTTCATAATTTTTTTTGCATAATTTTATATTTCAAGGTCTCCTGAATCAGAAAAATATATTTTTGACAAAAAAAAATTGGGTATCTGTGCGTGTGTAACGATGTACCCACGATAACTTTCGAACCAAAAGTCCTACTAACTTGAAATTTGGTATGGAGCGGGTTTTTCATATTCTCTCAGTTTTATCAAAAGATCGGTTTGATAAAGAAACCGGAAGTGGGTGCATCCGCCATTTCTAACAGTTATTCTTATATAATTTTCTTATACTTATACTAATTATGTTTACAGTTTCTTATAGAGATAATTCTTTCTAACAATTTATTAAAAAAAAATTCTAACAACAGTTTATTAGATATTTTATTTATAATTTAAAATAAAATCACAAATATAATATAGGTTCAAATCCTGCCTACGACGATTTTATTTTAGAAAAAAATTAAACATTTTGAAGGTAAGGCAAGATACGTTAAAATAACAATTTTTACTCATTTACCAAAGAGGAAAGCAATATCGAGGCGCACAAATATAAGAGTTAGTCGATATGACAACATTTGCCATATTTCGGTTATATCTTAATGAAATCGAAGAGAAAAATTTCAAAAAAATTATAGCACGCTAGGAAGTCAATAAAAAATATATAGATATTCCTTAAAGGAAAGTCGTCTGGTGAGCACACCAGTTTTTTTAAAAAATAGGAATATAATTTTTGGGAAGACAATTTCTGCAATGTTTTAATTTTTAACCATTGATGTTCATAGATATCTACTAAAAATTTGCAATTTTAGTGAAAGATAAAACTTTATTATACATATATACATATACCGAGTTAGGCAATTGTATGGAAATATCTATCTTTTGAAATAAGCATGTTACGGAAATAATGAAATGTGCGTTTCAAATAGGGTTATTTAAGGAATTTAAAAAGTTAATTTTGGCAGTGTCTGATTATTAGTTATATGTATTATTTTATAATATATTTTCTCTCTCTCTCTCTTATTTTGATAAGAACCTAAACGCTAAACACATAAGTAACATATTTTTTAAAAAATGCTAAAATAACGCAATGGTTAAAAATAACACTCAAATAATGCTTTTCGTTTATTTTAACCAATTTGAAGAATAGAAAGTAAATTCGATAACCATGTAGTGATGGGCTTACCGGCTATTTTTTGGTCACCGATGAATTGGCGATGGTTACTTTTACAAGCAACCGATACTTCTAACTTAAAAAAAGTAAAAATGTTGACAACGCAAACAATGAAAAAGTTAATAATTTAGCCAATAACCGTGCAGTAGTTACGGAATCACTGGCAACTGCTTTTGTATTTTTATTTGTCTCTGATATTTTAGTGATCAACAAGCAACAGCGGTAACGATATTTCGTCCATCACTATTACCATGCATCTGATATTAAAAAAATTGACTTCACTTCATGGTAACTAGTATAAGAATTTATAGCAACACAATAAAATATTCGTTATGTGTTATTGTTATATATTATGTATGTTTGTAATTAAGAATATTTATCATGTGGCCATTGATAGTATCAAACACAGTTAAAATATTATCTGATGAAAAAAATATACAAGCAGTAAAAAAATAACTCTATAAATAACTGAAATATAACAATCTACACCCGTGCACTCAATTTAACACACCAACAACCTGCAAACACCTACCAAAAAACCACAGTCGAACAGTAACTATAACCCTGAAGTACATAATCAAGCCTTGTTTTATTTTTCCGGTGCACTAATAGTCGCGCGCAAATAGAAAATAGTATCTAAATCATAATGAATAGGTAAATATATTTTAAAGTTAAACTAAGTTGCTTTACTAAAATAGAAATTTATAGATACGTGGTATGTGTGACTGGGTGTACATTTGGACCATGGTAAAAGCTGGTTTATATATAAAGAAAATAAATTGGGTACAATTATATTCGGCTAGTATTATAAAATGTTCCGTTTAGAATATACTAAATATGTTAAGTGTTGACAAATTATTTATTACATCTTATGAATTTAAACTCATAATATAATAAATTTATTTTAATTTGAGTAATTATAGTGTAGGTGGAATAAACATAATTTTATTAAATTAATCAGATTTAAATACGACGAAGAACATATTTAATGTTTATGACAGACTGGTTAAATCTAATAAAAATGTATATATTTCTTTTTTAATAACAAAGACGAAACTGAAGCTAAAAAATAGCATGTGACGCATTTCAAGTTTTTGAAGCTGTATTCACATTGTCTTATGTATATACGTATTCTTATCTTTATTCGCATGTGTTCCAGTCGAGAATATTATATATATATATTTACAGTAACTCAAAAATCAAGGTAACCCGATTAGAAATACATAATGATAAATGATATACACCATAACAGTTGAGAGGTTCTTGTAAAGTACTTTTTTACCACTGTAAACAGTACATGGTTAAAATAAATATAATAATCTCAATATTTATTTGAACAACAAAAGGGAAATTTGTAAATAGCTGTTTGTCAATGCATATCAACACTTAAACGCTAAAATGACAAGTTGGAAATGATCTACACTAAATATGATTCGTTTTGAATCTAAAGAAAGTTATTAAATGTTTTATACCTAATTAAGATATTATAGTATAGTATAATATCAAATTCTAAAAATAATATTAATAATAGTAGAAGCAGACCAAAATTATAGTATATTGTTCATTCGATTAAATTAAAAATAACCTAGCTACCTATATTAAAGAGAATGTATTATCCTCGCCAGGAGTGTTTACCCCTACGTCATCACTTACAATCATATGGTGTAATATGAAAAATATGAGTCAAATATTTCCGTAATAATGAATTAAATTCTGATTAGAAAAGATACCCCGAGATGGCAGCACTTAAAGTTGGTATTTTAGTTTTCAGTTTCAAGTAAACATTTAAACAAAACCCGTATAATTCCAAAATGCAATTACTTATTTGTTGTGATTTATTTTGTAAAAATTAGAGAACCTTAATTTTATTATCGTAATGATAACAATATCCTTGAAATGTAACAGGTGTTTGGTACGTTACTTTTGTCACAGTTAGTTTGCAGGTTATGTAGGTTCTATTACAAACAACACGAGTTTCGAGGTTATATACACTGGTACTACATTAGTCAAATAAGAATTCAATTCATATGAATATAAAACAAATTGATTTCGTGTTTATAGGTTTACTCTTTCTACTACATTTGCTCATTCAATACCGTATGTCGATTTCGTCAAATGCACTGCGAATGTTCACCATCCTTATTTACTTCATTGATTTATATGAGAAGACAATATAAACAAATTGGATAGCTAGTTTCAGACATTAATGACGTAGGGGTAAACATTCCTGGCGAGGATAATAAGTAAATTCGAGTAAATTATATATATTCGAAAATCAACTAAACAAGAACAAGTAGGTAGTAGTATGTATCGATGAAAAAACATTTTAGTAGAATGGTGTACTTGTACAAAAAAAACTGGTGTGGTCACCACACGACTTTCCTATAAGGAATGATGAAGGAATGTCTACATATGTTTTTTAAGGTTATCTTATCATAAAACCATTTTGAAGTGATATCTACACGTTTGTATTGACTTTCTAACCGAAATATGGCAAATTGAGCTTATGTTGTCATATCGACTAACTCTTATATTTGTGCGCTTTGATATTGCTTACCCCTTTAGTAAATCAGTAAAAAAAACGTCGTAGGCAGGATTCGAACCTATATTATATTTATTAATTTATTTTAAATTATAAATTAAATATCTAATAAACTGGTAATTTTAGAAAAAAAGTTTATTTGAATAAATTGTTAGGAAGAATGATCTCTATAAGAAACTGTAAAAATAGTTCGAATAATTTATATACGTACAAAATTATATAAGAAAAACTGTTAAAAATGGCGGTTTCTTTATCACTCCCCTCTTTTGATAACACCGAGAGAATATGAACATTCCAAATACCAAATTTCAAGTTACTAGGACTTTTGATTCGAGAGTTATCGTGGGTATTTACATCGTTACACACACACACAAATTTTTTTTGTCAAAAATACATTTTTCTGTTTTAGGAGAACTTGAAACGCAAAATTATGCAATAAACATTTTTTGAAAAAAAAATTGCGATCGCTATGGAAAGTAAAAAACTTATGATAGTATAAATATGAATAAAACCAATAATAAAGCATAAAATATAAACACTAAATTATTTAAAACATACAATATAAAAAAGTATAGTATGAAAATATGCGGTAAATCGATTTCATCTAAATATGGTACGTTCCTGAAATAAAAAATTAATTGAAAGTGTATAAACTGCTAACAATTACAATAAGCTAAATTCCTATACAAAGTTGAATGAAAACAGTATCATGAGCTTATAAAATTGTATGCGTCAATATAAAAAGGATATAAAAACAATTTTGCTGTTCAATATACCAATTCTTAGAAAAGATCTATACAAAGTGTCGAAAAACTGAAATTGATGTAACTTAAAAAAAATTAAGACTAAAATATAAATATCAGACAAAATAATGTCTTAAAGAAAATTGCAACAAATAAAATACATACATTACTGAGCTTATAGATTGTATGTAGGAAAATCTTTATTAGTATTGCATTATTGCAATTCGGAATTGATGCTTTCTAAACATATCCTTTGATGTATCTATTTACTACCACATCAAATTAAATCATTGTTTAGCATAGTACTGTTTATGGTTCGAAAGTTAAGTTTAAGGACCGTTTGTGGTTCCAAGTGCATATCAAATACAAAATATTTTTAAATGTATTATTTTTTTAATAATAATGTAATGTTAAGGCAAAATTGAATAAGAATTAGTTGTAAATTATTGGTAGTTTATTTGCAAGTTAGTAAATGGTTTATAAACGAAATATGTTGGCAGACATCTTATAGTGTAAATTTACAATGTAAAAAAAGTAATTTGAATTGGTTTATATTAATCTGATACAGTGAATTAACGCAGGTTAATAAAATTAGGTTTTGTATAAAATACTCATTTGTGTACGATAAAAATAACGTCTGTAATAAATTTTTTTCGTTCTATATATTTAAAAAATCCGCACATCTAGCAAATACGTCATAATTGAGGTTGGTCAAGACTGAAGATGCAAACAAAGCTAAATGTCTACGTGATTTTGACGAAATTGATACAATTATGAGCCCAACACGCAATTCCCAATATTAGATTTCAATTACCGTTAACTATGCGGTAACAGTTGAGAATACACTTTTTTCCGTTGTTTGTGATAAAGTTGGTTTATGTTATCTACTAATTTTCTATTAATTCATAAAATCTATACAATTCTTTTTCAAAATATTTGTTGTAATAAAATGAAAGCTTTATTTAAGCGTACATCGGCTTGACTCAAAACCAACAGCCTATTTGCATGAAATATAGCTGTTTTTGCTTTATTACAGTAAACTTTTCTCTCCGTGATAATATGTAGTGAAAGTATACATAAATCCTTATGAAAACTGCATTAATATAAGGATAAATAATAACAAACAGATATCAGGCATGCACGAAAGAAACATTTTGGTATCTTGCAACCATCGATAAACGCCAAAAGATAATTGGTTACTTCTGAATTATCCTTCAGTTCAAAAAACTGATAAATTTTCTAATAAATACTAACAACTTCTTTAAGTTAATTTGAGCATGTTATTATAAAATGAGTAGTTTTATTTCAAGGATTGAATTACTTAATCTGTTTATAACACCGCAAAAGCAAAAGTTCGATAAATTACTGTTAACATTTCCTTCCCATCAAAAGAAAACCCTGCAAGAAAACAAGTATTTAGTTTGCAAATTTTTACTTATTCTAATTACCTTGAACTTCTAAAATATAATTACATTTCATTAGAAGAAAGTCACTAAATGTCAACGTTTACGATTATAACCTAAAATATGTAATTTATAAACCACACTTTTTGTGCTATAAAACTAATGAAATACCTTTTACATGACCCTCAATGATTTTGTTTTCAAATTTTATAATTTGTGATGCAGGGAATATTTGTAAAAGTCTTCTAAATTATGTTCTTATAATTAATTATCCTGTATGTTAATAGGTTTGACCTGTACGGAAATGGCTTTGACCTGTACGGAAATGAAACTAGACAATCACAATGCACAACGTTGCCTAATCGCAATTAAACGTACAATGTATCGTATTGTCTGTTAGTCGTAGAAAAAACTATATTCGACACGAAACAGTATATTGTCTATTTGTCTAAAGTTTTATTAAAAGTAACAATAATAATATATAGCTTACCGAATTTCGTTTATATTCATCACGTGAAAAGTTTTACTATTTTACAGTTGAAGTACTCGTGTTACCGTTGTAATCTCTTATTGTGTACTTGTTTTCTCTTAGTATGGCAAACAGAAAGTATATATATACGGTTCTGGCATTTGTTGTGTATGTGGTTGTTATCTTCATGGATAAAAATAAAAAAATCGTGCTTACCATTTGCTATTCCTATGATGCGGTGCGAAGTCCACGAATGTCCAAGGCCATGCCGAATGTTATTTGTTTGTGCATAATATAACAATTAAAATAAAAAGATGTATGTAAATTGTGCATGTATTTGACCCGTCTGTAAAAACTCAACCAAGAATCCCCGAGCACTTTTTGAGTTGTACTCAATAACAGCTGTAATTTTGAGGTCTAATTTTTGTAATTCTATATTAGGTTATAACATTTCACGATGTTTGCTCCTGAACAAGTCACCATTATTGTAATGATCCATTTTCAAACTGAGAAGCGGTACTCGCAATCCCGATAGAACTTGGTTGCATCGATCAATTCAACGAATATTTCCCAGAAGGAAACTTTACTTACGATGCTTTCCGACCAAATTATTGTATTTGGGAAACCAAAAATCTATACATTTTTGTCGAAACAACATTGCATGCTTTAAAATTTTGAGTATGGATTGGAATGTCGAGAGAATGAATAATTGGTGCAATATTTTTTTACAATATTGTAATCGCAGAACGTTACCGTAATATTTTGGGTCAATTTTTCGAGCAGCTAGATGATAACGAACTTCAATTTAGTTACTTTCAGCAAGACAATACAACGGCTCGTACTACTCGAGCTACAATTGAATTTATTCAACAATGTTACAATAAAAGAATAATAAACCAAGTGTTATATCCTCCATGATCTCAAGATCTTACGCAACTAGTAATGTTTTCCAAAATTTATTTTTATTTCAAATAAACAGGTATTGTTATTAATGTGTTACCGTTTTTAATGAATTACTTAACCTTAATTTAGAGGTTAGAAATCAAATTTCTTATTTAGTAATTTTTTTACGTAATACCAATCCAGGTAATGTTGGTTGCCTAACATATATGTTACGTGGGATACAATCATTTATGAAGTCCCTGTACTACTTGGCCCATTATATATAATAGTAAGTAATCGTATAAATGTTTGCAATCACTTAAATTAAATAAATTAAAACAATACAATTAACATTGGTCTACAAAATTATGTCAAATAAGTAAAGGGACTTTATTGAGCATCAACAATCAGCCCAATGCTGTAACAGTCTTGTTATACTTAGCGACCAATTGTTATCAGATTTTAATGGTCGAAAATAACGATCAACATAACGATCATCAGTAAAATAGGTATGCTGTATCGGTTTCTTAACGATATCGATATGTTGCCTACTATCTTGCAATCCTTATTTTGGAAAAAAGTATCGCCTTTAAAAAAACAATGAGTGCTATACAACCGTCGAACGTAAAAAAGTGAATAGGATATAGGGCATGCGCCGCGCCGTCGTAAAACATCTGGCCAGTACATTTTAAAATGGAAAAAATCCAGACTGAACTACCTGGTATGACATAAAATTCAAATGTTTGCTACGGCCTCCACTAAGTGGCACATATCATCCCTCGATAGCCCCAATTTTCTATTGAATAATCGCTTTTATTAATACGTAAAACTGTAAGCATCTTGTATTAAATTGAAATAAGACAGACTTACAAAACACATTGTTACATAACTTACATCTTTTTTATACATTTGCCTGTCTTTGCCTGTATGAAAGAATACGTTTCTAACCTTACTTACTTGCGTTCTTAAAAACACGATCAGAACTGAAAGGACTCTCGTATAAAACAACGCGCAAAGCATTTCCAAAATTTCATTTTTTCATACAAAAAAGCTTTCAAGCCTATACATCACAATCGTTATGTTTATAACGGCTACCACAATCGTTATGGTTCAAAATAACGAGTGGGTAACGAGAGTCGGTATGAGTAGAACCGTTATAAGTTATACAGCATACCGATTTACAGTGATATAGCATCAGGCTGATTATTTTAGGTTGGTAGTGTTACCACAGGTGTCACCGTTTAGTAACATTTTTTGACATTTTCGTTTGACGTTTCGTTAATATCAGGTATTATTTTTCGTCGTTTTCCTTATTCTCTATTTTTATATTTTAAAATAGTTATAATCATAACTATTCAGCACTTTTTGTAATTTTATATTAGGGAATAACATTTCACGATTTTTACTCTTGAACAAATCACATTTATTGTAATGACACATTTTCAAATAGAGAAGTGGTACTCGTAATCCCGATGGAACTTGGTCGTATTCTCTTCAAAGTTGCATCGATTCATTCACCGAATAATTCCCAGAAGCAAACTTTACTTACGATGTTTTCCGACAACGTAAACAAGTTTTAATTAATCGGCTTTTAAATAAGAAGAACCTACAGGACGACCTACTGTACTCACTGCACCTGTTGTCGAAAAAATTCACAATCGAAATCCAAATAAATTGGTAGTAAAATTATTTGCGGCAACAGGTATAAAGTCATTTTAAGTTCGGTTTGTAAATTATAAGCATTCAATTTTGAAGATTATCAGTAGAAACTTGCCACAAAGCATTAAAAAAGAACCCTTTGATGACTCCATACAAGGTTACGGTTTATCAAGAATTACATAGTCTTGACTTCTTGCAGCGTACAATTTTACGATAAAAGAGTAATAAGTCAAGGATCATATCCTACACGATCTCCAGATCTTACGCAACTAAATTTTTACCTTTGAGGACATTTAAAAAACGGTACATACGAATCAGCTGTGCAATATCAAAGACTTGGAACATGCAATTACTAATAGTATTAGAAATATTGAAGTTGATCAGCTTCGTAATGTTTTTCAAAATTTAAAGAGAAAAGTTAACACATGTATCGCAGCTGAAGAACAACATATTGAACATCGGTTATAAATTTTAAATAATTGTTATCAATTTTTATTTCAATAAACAGGTGTTACCGTTTTTAATGAATTACTTAACCTTAATTTAGAGGATACAAATCAAATTTCTCATTAAGTAATTTTTTACGTTATATCAATCCAAGCAATGGTAGTTGCCTAACATACATTTATGAAATCCCTGTAATTGGGTGAACATTATAAGAAGCGGCATCAGATATACTTTGTTGCAATAAATTCCATTTCAATGTTAATATTGCTAGATAGAATCTGCTGAACTAACGCTATTTAAATTTCACAAAAACCCTACTGCTTTTTGTGTGTTGTATTAATTTCTTACTCTGTAGTCTATCTTCTAGAATTAGATTTGCATTCAAGTAAGAGAATTTCAAATAAATTAGAAACTAAGATACTTCCTATACTAACTAGATATTGAACATTGCCAACATAATTTGGATTAGTGGTACCAAAGTAAGTTTCACCAGAAAAAAGTCATTCACCTAAACAGAACTGTAAACACAATTTTTAGACAGCTATAAAATGGATAAAGTAAGTAAATCTTAATAATAACCATTTTTTAACATAAAAATTCAATTCTCACTAGATTATATTATGTTGTAGTTCTTAGACACTTAATTTATACTAAGGCGCTAGCAATAATATAAACAAACTAAAAAAATGATATGCAATATATTCATTGAGGGTTTCATTTTCGTTCATATTACGTCGAGGGATTGATCACTGACTAAAATTTGGTACACCATATTTAAAATGTTCACAAATATTAACTACATTTACCAATCATATTACACCATATTTACTAGGTGATCAACCCCTCGTATTACGTTTTCTACCAATAATTTGTTGAGAATGGTTGAGATCAACTTTGATATTTGTAAAATATTTTAGTTTTCTGTTTGTACTTTGAATAATTTAAAAAATAACATAAATAACATTATAAAAAAATAAAGACTAAATATTTTATATTTGTTTAGTAAAAGAAGAGTATATAGAAGTATCCAACATTATTAACAATCGTAAGCGAGGGGTAATTCACTCGACGAAAAATGTACACGTATTGTCGCAATCGGGGTGATTATTGAGATTTCCTAAGGATTGCGAAGATTTCTTAAAATGAGGAGATTCCTTAAAAATATGCTTGAGAATATGAATATTGATCGATTTTTTTTACAGTTGCAGTCGAAAAAGAAAAAAAAATTATTTCGAATGTAAAAATACTCGGAAAATACATTTTAGTGTCTACAGGGTTACATATAGGTTTATTTATACATTCCTTTTTTCAAACTTTTGTATTTTTTCTCCACTGCCACGGTGTCACACCTTTTGAGGGAGAATAGACCAGTTCCAATTAAAAGAATAGGGCCATAAAAAATATATTTATTTTCTACCGTCTGTACATCGTCTTGCTTTGGTCACGCGAACTGGTCAAGTTCAGATTTCAAAAATGTTATCTTGCATCTAGAGTCATTAATGATTTCAATAACCCTACCTATATACCAAGATTGGTACATAACGGCATAATATTGTTCGACATTAATTAAAATAACCTCCTCGGGGACTCATCTTCGGAGAAACTTTCGTTCTCGAATTCAGTTTCTGTGTTGTAACTGCCACTTGACGTATCGGACGTATCAGTATTGACTGGGGTAATTGCTGTTTTCTTCTTTGATTTTGGTTTGGACATTCCTGATGTTCCTGTTACTCGAAGCAACCTATCACTCGACAAACGACCCATTTTGCTAGAGAAAAACCATATAAATGTGGATTTCTTCACTACCATTTCTTTATTATTCACATTGATTCTTAAGAAGTTATTATCTGAACTTTTCTTGTCAATAACTATTTTAAAATCTTTAATATTCAAACCCTCTACTTCGGAAAATATATTCATCTCTTCCCGCACATCTTCTAGATCATCTTCATGTATCTGACTAATATCTTTTTCACTTTGATAAGAGCATTTTTGCTAATTTCAGTCAAATCCATCGTGACAGTTAAAGAAATATGTTCTATCGCAATACGTTTCAAATCGTCTGGTAATCACATACAAAGATCTTCTGAATCGATTAATGCTTGGTCCCTCGCTTTTTCAATTGTTTGTTTCAGTTGTTGAATAGAAGGAATTCCATTGGAAGTCATTGTGGCATTAATTCCCAATTTGGCTGTTTTCTCTCTAGGAAATATGAAGTGTACTGAAATATTAATTAAACGTAATTGATGTAATTAATTATAGGGTATTTGCAGTCCAGTTGGCTAAGATAAACAAGCAAAATTTATTAAGAATTATTTAAGCAAGGGTGTAAAGTAGAAAAATTAACAATTTTGTGTACTATAAAAAATCGGTTTGGTGCGAACTTTTCTAATGCGACTGAATCACTAACAATGTCATTAATGGCTTGAATTCTGTGCTGTCTTTGTAATAATTCTAACATATCAAAATTAACTTGTGTAACATATGTATTTGTCATAGATCTTGTCTGTCTAAAAAATCATTCGCAGGGTTGGCTGCTGTATAACCATGGCAAAAATATTTCTGGATTTTCGAGATTTCTACACTTCTCTATTAAACTTAACAAGGCGTGTGCATTAACTTCTATGCAGCTGTATGAATTCAGAGAAATCTAATTTTTGCCCAATGTGAAGTTGCCGTGATGCTTTATCCACTCTCGCCACAGCCGCAAAAAAAATGTTGCATACCATAAATAATACACTCGACGCGACGTTCAATATCAAAAGATTTATCAATGAAGAAATCTAATATGTATCGGGTTATAATTAAGTAGCGTTGGGTAGCTTTAAACTCATCCGCTGTTAGTATTAAAAGTTTGTGCACACAGTAAGAATGCTATTCACCGTCCAGATCGCTTAAGAATAGAAAATGTTTATCGTTTGGCAACTCCTTAATCGGCCTTTCTAAATGATTTTTTGAAACAGTATAATCTCCCATACATAGTTGCACTTTAGAATTTAGTAATCTAGTTTTTAATTTAGTGGCTATATGAATAGTATCCTAGAGCACAGTCGGTTTGTCTAAGTCATAGTCAGCCTAAAATTAATTAAAATAAATGATGGTGTCCAATATGTTCCATACACCTACCTGAAAATATGGAGAATACGGGTTTGATCCATTTTCGCTTGATGGTAAGCCGACATGGACTTTCATGGCTTTTAAACAGCGCGTATCGCCATCAGAAGAAAAACCAGCAAGTGTTATACCATTTTCGTTTGCCAGTTCTTGTAGACATTTCAATCTTCACCGTCAATTAGTGGTTGAGCCATAAACACGTATGCGTTATTAGCAAGATTCTGTGTCTCTAAAGTATTTTTGATGTCTGAAACTGAATTTATTGATTGCTAATGGGATATCCAGTCTTTTCTGATAGCTCCGGCACGCAACCAACGATTTGATTTGTTGAATTATTGTAACGAACTCTACGTATTATTGCAGTTTGGTCTTCCGATATAAAAATATGTGTAGGACACTTTCTCTTCTAAAAATTCTTTTAATCGGGAGAATTTCATTTCTCCTTCTACATATCTTTCACGATCTGTCAGTCTTCTATTGAGTGTTGCGATTGACGGTAATCCATTCGCTGAATTGGCGGCAAGTGTTTCGTACGCTAAACGTCCTGCCGTTATCCATATATATATAAACAAAAATTTTTGAATTCTGTTGCGTAGCGGCTTCCTGCTTTCCTTTTACCATGTTTACCTGATTTTTTTTTCAACGTATTTTTTGAGCATATCTAAGAACGTATTGACATCGCATGACTTCTTCAGATGTCTTGAGTTATTATCACTAATAATATTCATTGTTGGTATCAGTTGATCTTGTAATAATCGGTTAACAGAAACCTGCTCTTTTATTTCGTCATACAAGTGGTACAAGTCGGTGAGTTTCGACTGGCTATTATTGAAATTCTGTTTACGCATGGAACGAGAAGTAGAGTGAGGAGATTTTCTTTTAGCGACAGAATTACACTCCGTTGAGATCTCCCCCGTAATTCTGTCTTTCGAAAAATCCGAAAAAGACGTGTTTGGGAAGAAAGGAGACTCTGTTTCGGTTGTTGAATGTGTGATAATAATTTCTGATTCAGCAGAATCGAAGAAATTTTGCGAGGAATTTTGGTTTTCGCTTGACAGAATTACAATGTTATTGAGGCTTGTGGCATTGCTTTTAGCTGTTTCGTTGGATGACGACGGAGACGTTATGAACTTTAATATACTTTGATTTTTCATTTTAGAACTGTTTACAGTTTGGGAGTCGGTTTGGGGGTTATGATTTTAAAAATGTGTTTTAAAATGTCTATTAACATTGGAAAGAACCCATTTTAATTTGCCTTTTTCCACTGATGTCTGTGCCTTAGAAATAAAATCACATTTTTGACAGCGAACAAACCGACAATGATCTTTATATTCAACCGAAAGATTATCTAATTCAGAAACTCGTAGTTTTTTTATCCGAATCATTCAAAGTTTCCAAAAATTTTCTCTGGTAGTTTATTACAATTTTTTTAATATGTTCAATTATTTGATTGACATTTTCAGTTGAACCAACACTCTGTTTTACATTCACCGCAGGAATGTTCTTTTCAGATGAAGGTTGTGTCTTTTTTGGCATGTGAACTTTCCTCATCTAAGTTAACGTTCATTGTTGATGGTTTTCTTTTTTTAGATTTAGCCTCTATATAAGATCGACAGTGCTGTGACAATATGTTTGGAAGCTTTTTATGACCTTCCACAATTTCGAACAGAGCAACGTTTCGACTGAATATTCCATAAAATGTTTTTCTTTCATTGTCATCCCTAAGATCAGGCAGTATATTTCTCGCAAACATTTCCATTTTTTTAATGTCATCATCTACTATTGCCGCAAGAGAAAAAATGTTGTCATATCCATTATAACATAGCAGTTGAATTAAATAAAGAGGAAGAGATAATTCTTCCAACTCTATCTCTGATAAAAGTTTGGAGAAATTTTCTTTTTGATTGGAATCCATGTTAAGTATCTATGAAAAAAAAACACGTAGCGTTACCTCTAGACAAATCTAAAAACAACTCAGCAAATCTCGTTCAGAATTAAAAAAATAAGAGTGCCCACGAATCCTAAAAACGCTCATCGCTTTTTAGGGTTAGCAAGCTACTTGATTTATTCCTTATTTTGCTTTGCTTGCGAAGCCATTGGATGATGTTATTCGAAAAAACGCGAACTTTTCATTTGGTAAGGAACCGGTAGATTCATTCGAAATACTGAAGAATAAATTGGCGACTGTCCCTGTTTTACCCATTTATTCTTCCCGTTTAGAAACCGAGCTCCACTGTGACGCTAGTGCTAAGTGCGATTTTGTTACAAAAACAAGTCGATTGTTTCTTCAGAACATCATTTTATTTAAGTCGATGAACTACAGAGTCAGACTCAAAACTCCATAGTTTGAACTGGAGCTCTTAGCAATAGTCCATGCTTTGGATAGGTTCCGTATATATTTACAGAGATGAAAGTTTAAAATCATTACCAACCGTAGCTGATGGAGAATAACATTTTGAATTTATGTCATAATCAGTTAGGTCATCTCGCCATTAATAAGACGTACGAATACCTACACGTACTTACTGGTTCCTTAATGTAAAACAAAAAATAAAAAAATATATTGCCAATTGCATTAAATGTTCAACATTTTCTCAAAACTTAGAGAAGTCGGAAGGTGTGTTACATAATATACAACAGGGCTATAACTCGTAAAACTTTATGCTGTCAAACCAGTCAAAACTTCTACGGTCTTATTTTAAAAGTTATAGTTCCCCTTTGAGGCTTGTCTCAGACCGAGGCCGATATAGAGACCCTTTATGAGGTGAAACGATGTTTCGATCGCGCTCGATGTATAATCGAGGATATCGAAAGGTTTCAAATAACCCAAATCTCTTTTTCTAAAATATGTAGCCCAGAAAACATGAAACCAGTTTCATTATTGTTTTACATTACATGCGTTTTTTTAATATAGTTAGTTAAGGAAGAAGTGTGTGAAGAATGTCTCGGATAGGTTATGCGAGTACCACTTTGTATTATGTTATATGTTTTTTGAGTAAACGCTACTTAAGAAAACGCGTATTATTGTCTACTACACTTTGTAGTGATGCCCACAAAAACATCAATAGCTATAAGTATAGAATTTATACTTAAACAATAAAATACAAATTTAAACGTACATAATAAAGAAACTTTCGATACTTTCAATTTCTCTTTAAAATCCAAACAATTACGTTTTGTCATTTTAAACAACTAGTTACATACAACGAAGACGCCAAAATTGCAATTAAAAATGTACAATACATAATATTCGAACGCATAAGAAAACACCAAAGAAATCCTATTATTCGCTTAACAATTTGTGCATTTACATAAATGGAGAGTATTCTTACTAACATTAGAAAAAATCTGCCTTTATAGTAGAAATAAGAATTCCTATAATCCCCTTAACAGTGTAGTAGTGGTAAGGGTAAAGACAAGTAAATAATTCTAAGAAAGAAGTACTTTACCTTTGGTAAAAATGTTGTTAGAAAAACATTATAATATACAAAAAATCATTGCATAGAAGTTCACTGAATGGGAGTTCAACTGTACTAGAACCAAGATATTCTATTTAATGCTATTTAAATTGTTAATTAAAAAAAGTAACGTGATTTATTTGAACTATCACAACCACAAAACAAAACACTCCTAGTATCAATAAATTAAGGGTCAGTTTTAATGATTCTAGCAGTGAAAAAAATTGTATATAAACCACGGTTCAAAAAAATATTACAACCCACGTAACTTATATACTTAAACGCTTCGCGTCTTGCCATATAATCTTATTTCTTGGGCTCTAACAATACACTTCTCAACCTTGATATATAATATACTATTTATTTATTATTATTAAGAACAACCGTTTGATCATAGCAGTTGTAAATTTTATCTAACCAATCAAAACTCGAATCAAAATGTTATTACCGCTATTACATGTACCTAACCTTAAGCAATTGTTTATTTTAAGGTTCTATATTTTACCGATTATATTTGTTTCATCTATCAAAACGATTTTTTTCGTTTTTGAATGATAGATTTCCAAAGTTGAAAAAATCTTCCTCATTATCGTGATACCTTAAATGGGTCTAGCTACTAACTAATTGACGTACAGCTCAAATATATACCATTTTCTTAAATGTAATACTAAATGACATAGAAATCAAAATACCCAGCAATAATTAGTTTCTTTCAATAATGGTTGAAACAAAAAACGTTCAGTTTGTCAGCTACATTATTTATTTCAATCTCTTTGACAATTTCTGGTGGTATGTTGTCAGGTCCCAGTGATTTTTTATATCTCTATAATTTCTTCTTGTGTGATGGGTTTATGACTTTCGAGATGGCTTCTATTTGTTTTTCATATTCCCATGATATATCTCTCGGGAACAGTTTGTCTATTTCTTTTATCTTTTCTTTGTTTAGGTTTACTATTTTTTTGTCAATTGTAGATGTACGTTGATTTTTGTGTCACATTTTGTTTTTTAAAATATGATGGGCGACAATTTTTTTAGCTACAGTAAGCCTTTGATTATACGGAAGTGGTTCTTTGATCTGTTCGTTATACCTAGAGCCAGGAGGTACGCAAATTTCCATAAACTGAGCGAGTTTGATAAGTGGCGAATAGTGAGTCTGAGAGAAACAAGTTTATCATTTAGAGACGTTGCCGTTAAGACAAATTGAAATCAGAGCACTGTGATGCGCTGTTGTCAAGCATCGTTCCAGAATAGGCGAACACGAAGAACAAGAGGTACAAGATGCCGTCTACAAACGACAAACCGCAAAGATCGTCACCTTAGACTTTTGGCGTTACGGAACTGCTACACTTCCACAAGAGAGATTGCAGAACATACGAAACCTATTGAGATGGAAACCGTTGATCGTCGTGTAAGAAGTTTTGGGCTGCGTTCATACCGCCCTCACTTGTGTTATCGCTCACCCCTGAGCATCGGCGTAACCGACTTCAATAATACAGAAAACGAGTTTAGTAGTCTTTACCGACGAATTGCGATTTTGTTTAGATATGCATGATAGCCGGGCAAAGGTAAGAAGAAAACATGGTGAAAGGGGTGATCCCCAATTTTTTGAATAAATACATGTGCACCACGGGAGTTATAGTATGAAAAGCTATTACCCTTAGTAGTAGGTCACCTTTAGTCTTTAAAAGAGGTAAGATCACCGCCCAACCACATTCAAGACGTGGTAGGCACAGATATTTACTCTACTTCAAGACTTTTTAAAATCCATTCTTCTAGCAAGACAATCCACAACCACATGTAGCCAGAGATACGTTAAAACACTTTGAGCGTAATCAAATCGATTGCTACCTTGACCACCAAGATACCAAAGTCTTTCACCAATTGAGCATATCTAGGATATTATGGGTAAAATTGCAAATTTTACGCCATTCCCCCACAGACTTTAGTGACAATTTGTGACGCCGTACAGGTAGCATGGGACGAGACTCTCCATGAAGAAATTGATCATCTCATTAGGAGTATGCCCAGACGTGACAATAAGTGCATAGAGCAGCATGGAGATCCAACCCATTACAAATTTTCCTCAGGTTCCAACTGCCCGATTCCATTTTGACGTTTCACGTATCTTAACGTATTATTACTAGGTCTGATTTCTAAATCACTTATGCCCGGTTATATAAAGCAAAGTTAACTATGTGATTAGCTGATACTGTTGTTAAATACGTGATTGGTCGTCAAATGCATATGATTTTGTACTTAACCAATGGCGACAATTAACGATATGACTACGTAGTTAACTACATTGTCGAAGTTAACAACACTTTATGCAACCGGGCCTTATTATATATAACATGGCCATTTTACTCAAACTTTACAAAATAAAAATTACTTTTCATTTTGTTGAAGTGTGTGAGTATATTTTATATATACGAGTACGACAACAAAAATTAATGTTAAATATTAATTCTCTAACCAAAGCAACGAAAAATGTGTTTTATTTTATACAAATAAATTATAAATATAAAGGAAACAAAAAGAGTTTAAAAAAGGCGTTTGTTCTTGTTTCTTTTAGATAGATTTGTTTTACTTTCTGTTCAGATATAGGTTCTAGCAAAAGAAAGAAATTTTTGTATACCGTTCAAGTCTCTCAATATATTTTTTTTTCATCAAAGCATCCCATCCAGTTATTATTCCATGTTGCAAGTGAAGATAAAAAAAATAATTTAGATTCCTAAGTTGTAATATAAGTGTTTGCAATACACCAAGGAAAACATCAAAAATGATAGCCGACTATTACTAGATACTGACAACAAAACTTGCTAGAAGATCGGTTAAATGTGAGAAAGTCGAGTTCAATGCGAGGGGTCTCTCACTAGTGGCATTACATGTACATTTTGTCGGCAGTCGCTGACAGTCATTGGCAGTTACTGACAGTAATCGGCATTCGCAAAACAGTCAGTAGCAGTCGTCGAAATTCGCAAAGCAGTCAGTGACAGTCATCAAAATTGGCAAGAAGTAACTGGCATTCGGTGACTGGTTAGTGCTAAGTAGTCCTAGAATCTGCAATATTTTGTAGTGGGGAGGTTGGATTTTTTGTTACAGTTTTCATTACTTGGTAGATGATTATTAGTGTGGTACCGCGGTTAGTGTCGTTACCATTCATTGTATTGATGTTCTCGTAATACATGTTTTAAATAGTTCTCAAAGTCAAAAACAGTAAGTAATCATTTTACTTATTATTAACACAGTAATTACGCATTCTTTGTATACTATTAAAACCATGATATTTTTTGAGTACTATTTCAAACTCATATTGTTCAGATGCGCGGTTAGGTTTACGATTTAAACAGTTATTACAACCAAATAAGTACTACATGGCGCATTTATAAATGATAGCGTGATTCATGACGATATCAATATTTCGCTTACGCGGAGCACGTCTTTAGGTGCACATTGTTTTGTTTCTGCAGAACTTTATAAATATGAGTGCGTATTTAAAAAGTCATCATATTTTTTGTACCTCGACAAAATAACTTCTCTAACTTTTGCGATAAAAGCAAAACATGCAATCATTTATTCATATTTTAAAGCTGTCAAACAATGGTCCAAAAGTCAATAAAAAATTTAAAAATATTAGAAGAATTGGAATCAAAAGATCTTGAAGTACCGATGTACTTATAAAATCTTCTCATGTATTGCGGATATGATTATTACTCATTGTCAACGATAGGTGTTAACGATAAAACCCATTTGGAAAATTTTGCCCGGAACGATTTAGTTACATTACTTGAAGAAGACGAGCGAAAAGAATTTTATGGGATTTATGCAAAAAAATAAAATTGTTTAAAATTATGAATCATATTAAGAAGCTCCAACACGTTAAAGCTACAAAAAGAAAACCCGATAGCGAGAACCAAAAAAAAACGATTCCAGTACAAAGCGTTGACAATCAAGTAAAAAACAGTATTTAGAGGCTAGCGATAAGTGCAATACAACTTCAGCTTTTGAGCAAGAAAATTCTGAAGAAAATAGAATCCAGGCTATGAAACCGATGGTCGAACCTGTCCAAAATGTTGTAACTATGCCGCTAAATTTTTAAATAATTTGGAAACATTGACGGAATAGCTTCGCTTAAAGAAGAAAAACAGCCTAGCCAAGTTAAAAAAATTCAAATTTTAATAAAAAACGGATTCCCATGGATACTCTGTACCGAATGTGATTCAGATTAGACCTTATTGTAACACAAACACAGAAGGAAATAAAAACTGGGTATGTTCCAATTTTAACAGACATTTTAAAACCCATTTTCTATCAGCTCGGATTTTCTATCAGATGATTCACAAAATCTTGTAGATAACAGAACTGCTACACCAGATAATGAAAAGAAAGTCATTATTGATGAAAACTGCGGTTCTATTTTTGGTTCTGCCTCAACAACTTGTTCTCCTCAACAAGTCACCATGAGTCGGCGCATAACTAGTACTCAACACGATCTTCGTCATGATCGTATTAAAACAGCTCGTTTACTAACATTTGATAACAATCAGTTAAAAATTACTGATTTTTATGAATTCTGTAAAAAAATTCAGAATGCTATAAAAACCATTCCTAAAATGTTTGAGCAAACGACCAAAAATATTAATGAACATTATACGTCACCTATAAAACCCCAATTTTTTTTGAGTTGTTAAAATTAGCATCCCAGGCCAATGTGAAAGTGTCACAAGCTAGACATAGATATTCAGAAGAATTTAAAATTATTTTCTAACATCTGGAAGATTAGCGTATGAAACGTTATGTGCAAATTTGGGGAATGCCTTGCCTTCATTATCAACACTTTATCGACCACTAAACACATTTGACAGATATATAGAAGGCAAATTACTGTTTGTCCAATTAAGAGAATTAAGCGCAATTACCCGTTATGAGTTTTCATTTCAGAAGATCAAACAGCAATAGTAAAAATACCGCGGTATGACCCTAGAAGTAACCAACTTATAGGATTTTTGAATAAAACTTCTACAACTACTGGATTTCCCCTTACAAATATGAACAAGATAAATACTTTAACTGATATAACAAACGTAATAATAAATGGCACCTTATCTCATAATGCATACGTTTTCATGGTCCAACCGTTGATTGATGGTTCACCAGCCTTTTGCTTATCAATATTTGGTTTTGATAATAGGTTTTCATCAGATGATGTCTTAAAGAATGAAGGCTTATAGAAGAAATGGCAAAACATGAGGAAATAATTGTAGAAGGTTTTACATCACATAGTGATACTAGATGTTTGAAGGCACTGAAAATCGCTGCTGATTTAGCAATCGCCCATCCAACGGAAACTCAATCAGTATGTCCGTATTCTCCCAATTTTTAGGTAAGCCAAAACCTTTTTGGCAAACTTGCTAAATAAGCGTAAATAAGTTTCGAAAATAATTCCGCATTTGTATTACTAATCGTCGCTGCTCAGTAACAAAATTACAAATTAAAGGTAGACATAGAATATTGCAAAAACAACGATACTAAGTAGTATTTTAACCCTTATTCGGCACACTGGGATCATATGCACCCCACGCTTATAATATAAGAATTTTGAATACCTAAGTAGCATTGGAGGGGATTTTATACATTACCTAGCAACAGTTAGGGTCTCCCACTACAGTCTCAGCCCAGTAGCATTGCGCTGAGACTTTTAGTCTTTTTTTAGCAGTCGCTTAAAGTTTATTGAGATCACCTGCACCCCAGTGTGCCTCGTTCGATTGAATTTTAAGTTTTTTCGTAAAAATTTTTTCATTGTTTTTTCACTTAATATTGAAGAACAAGGTACGTGTATTATGTTATAAAACGTCTTATTTTTTCGGAATGATATTTTACAAATTTATTATGCAATTCGATGGCATATAATTTACGGCCTCGGCGTATATGTGGGGAATAGCTCGAAGATGATGCAGATACTAATGTCGATGTACTAAGTGGAAATGAAAGCGAGTTTTCTTCAGATGATATTTTTGCAAAAACATGATGTTTATTTTTTTCAAAAAAGTCCTGTCTTTGTTTCCCAAAATAAATACCTTTTTTTTAAAAGAGCAATTAAACTAATGTTATTATGTTGTAGTACCACATTAGTAGAAGACTTACCTACAGTTTTAGCCCTTAAGATGCAAAATTAAAAAAGTTATGAATGTTTTCATAAAGCCACTTTTTTTCGCTTTTTTTGATATTTTAATTTTTTAAATATACTTAATTAAATTTATGGCATATATAAGCTATACTAAATTAAAAAGCACTCTTTCAAAAGGCTACAAAAAAAATGGTGTCAAAATATTCAATAGCTCATTTTTTATGAAGGTTTTTGTCACTGGGGTGCACCTGTCCCAGTGAGCCGAGCACGTTATACCAGAGAAGTGTGCCGAATAAGGGTTAAAACACTTCCGAAAGTGTTCAAAAAGGTCCCGATTAAGAGTCTCAGTTGCTCTAGAATTTTGCCTTGTGTCCTCATAAATGAGTAGCATGTAAACTATGTCAACGTTTTCAAAACGCGGCATCTTATCACTTAATAATATCGCACACGAACTTGAATAAGAATAAATGCATATATATTAAATTACATTATTTTGTTACTTGTTTGTTCATCTTATATGCCATTAACTTGGACTCCCCAATAGAAAAAAGAATCAGACTTCTTGAAAAAATTAGTGCTAATTATGTGCTAATTTGTTGCCGTATTCAAAATTTTGTTGCTCAAGAAGAACAGCAGTAAATTAGAAATGAAGTGGGTGGGGCCAGTTTAACGTAAAGCTGGACACCTCCCCCCTCTCAAAAAACTTCTTGTGTACAAAAAAACGAACTAATGTCAGGCGGAAATTTGTTGTAAAATAGCATTAACAAACTTGCGAGATTCGCAAAATAAGTTATATATTTTTTTACATATCAAAATGATGTAAAAGACTAACATCATACATGATTTGAGCTTCATTAAAAACAAATAGCCATACAAAATTACTTATTAAAACATCAAACATTTTAACAAAATCTAAATTAAAATTATTAGACATGCCCTCTGCCCACTCCTCTAAAATAACCACGATGCGTTCGCCACCCGGGCGCAAGTTAGTTTCGTAATCTTTATCTATATTTGAATTTACATCTTGCTCAAATAATTACTACATAAAATTGTTCTTAGCACTATAATCAACAGTAATTTATACATAATCGAATTTGTTGCTAACTATAAACAATAAAAAATGACGGAGAATGCATGTGCTCTGACGTGGGACTTTTCATGCTTAAATTTGCATAAACAATTTGTTGCTTAAATTGTTACTACTTAAAATTGTTCTTAGCACTATAATCAACAGTTATTTATACATAATCGAATTTGTTGCTAACTATAAACAATAAAAAATGACGGAGAATCAATGTGCTCTGACGCGGGACTTTTCATGTTTTAATTTGCATAAACAATTTGTTGCTTAAATTGTTTGTTTGTTTGTTAAATTGTTGCTTTTTTCTATCTCTTACCAGAAACCTCAGATCCATTATTAGTGTAAGTCAATTAGTGGATGTTTTACAAAAGGTTCTTAATCAGAAAAGGGACAATTTAGATTTCACCAAACTATAAAGTACGATAGTGAACCTCTTCCTGGCCCTCGTTATCACTGTGCAAAAACTGCGAGAATAGGGCAATAATGGCATGCTCCACTATAGCTAAGTTTATAATATGTTATTATTCATAATCATTATAGCCAAAAGCATAGTTGACTATATACTATATACCTAGTCTTGGATAAAACCATCCATTTACACAAAAAGCAAAAAAAATATAAACAAAAAACAGAAAACTTGGAGTTAACAGTTCAGGGGAAATTAATTTACCTTCAATTGACCAAGTAAAAGGTATTTTAGAGAGTGGGAAGAGTAATGCGATGAAACTCGCTAAAGAACTATGTGTAGAATTTGATACAGAAATTGAAATTGAGGGATTTATCTACTGTTTTGCTTCAGCTGAATTCTGAGCTTGCCAAAAAGCCTCACACGTAAGAATCAAATCAAGACTCTAATATGATCAACGAAATCACCAATGAACCTAATGCTAAAGATTTAAAAGATATACAAGATGCACACATTTTTAAAAACATTGTTAGTTTAAACATAAGAGACTTTAGTGGTAAAGTCAAGTTCGACTTTGAGGTTACTGGTAATTCGCTCCTAAAGATATTGGTAAAACAAATAGAAATGTTAGTAAGAAAAAGTACTCTTTGTTGGTACTTTTTTGAAAAACAAGGTGAAAGACTATTTAGTGATAGGTTAATAAGATGTAAAGCATTAAATTCAAAAACTAAAACAGCAAAACCTGAAAAGACAGCACCTAGAAAAAGTAAAATAAAAGACACAGATCTAGAGTGAAAAATTTGAAAAGTCAACTATAGTGCTGATTGAACATGAAAACTTCTCAGATTTTGACCTTCCAACGAAATAGATGAAACCAATGACTTAATAATAATAATAATAAATAGTAATAAAACCAGAGGAATATTGCTGTGTATTTTACGACGACAGGTGGTATGTTGAACGAATAGTTGAAATTTTGTCTGGTAATGCAAGCAAAATAAAACTTTTAAAGGCAGAACTAGATGAGTACGTCTGGCCTGTAAAAAACGATGTTCAAATTGTTGAGAATAATTTTATTTTTTATGAACCATTATCCATATTAGGAAATTACCCATTTAGATTAGAACCGTATGAAAGATTAGCTGTAGAAACAAAATATAAAACATTCAAAAAAGAATTGTAAATAAATGTATTTCTTATTTATTGAATGTATTTTAAATAAAATATCTTTCACAGGTAAATTAATTATTTAGTTTTTCACATTTTAAATTCTTAAAATAATTTTGGGGATATTAAAATGTTAACAAAATATTTGATTGTCATTTGGAAAAACTTCTTTGTAAATATATGCTTGTATAATAGTGTTGTCGCTATTCTTTCTCCTTTTTTTTTGTTAGAAACTTCCAACCAAGAGACCATAATTTGTCAACTGTTTTTTAGTTACGTTGCAAATTCTAGTAGTTGCAAGCAGTTACTGGCAGTCGCTAACATTCACTGACAGTTGCTAACATTCACTGACAGTCTGTGGCAGTCACTGAAATTTTTAGCATTCAATGGCAGTTTTTTAAAAATTTAGTATTTTAGCATTGCATGTACGCTTTTTAACAGAGACCCATCAGTTGAATGACAACAGAAGAATATAATATAATATAAGTTGATAAATCAAAGTTGAAATCACATTTTGCTGGTAATTCTGTCCAACTTTATCTGTTTACCGGTCTTCTATTTATATATATTTCTTATATTTATATATTTTATATTCATCAAGTTACCCCTGTAATGAAATAGATTACGAACACCCTGTCTATTTTTGAAAAGAGAAAATATATTCGTAACTAAACAGTCAAATCTTACAACAAAAAAAGTTAAGAATAACTGAAGCATCAATAAATACCCTAATTTTGTAAAAAAGTTACATTCAAAAAGGTTTCAGAAAAATGTGAGGAATTTTTCTACAAACAACTATGTACATAATATTAAAAAAAATCAAATATTTCTTTTTCGACAATTTAGAATGAAAATCTAAAATTTCCCCTATCTGTCTATTCTTTTATTATTATAGTGAAATCTCTTTAATTAGAACACACTTTCATTCAAGTATTTTGTAGGTAACGCCAACAACAAATTCATGTCAAATGACAATCCAAACAATACCTCGATAATCCGAACAATGCTACATTTTGACATAAAGAAACTTGTTTCTCCGACACGCCGATGTGCCGCCTCAAACTGCATATTATTTCAGTTTGATTTGTCAGTGTCTCAAGTGCCAAGTTAGATGATTCCCAGTTAGCAGATAGCCATGCCACAGTGCGATGCACGTATGGCTAATTAAAAAATAAACTTGTTATTTTAAGAAATATACTCTGTTTATTTCAACAAAATGACGCATGAACATAAGAAAAAACAAAGGAATCAATTATAGAATATCTTCACAAAGATAATATCGGTGTTTCGACAAAGGAAAACGTTAAAAATACTTGATGTCCAAATTTTTTTTATTGAAATTTGAGCTTTGTAAAACATGTCAACTTAACCAATGAAGAAACCAAAAGTGGATAGTCACTAAAAATGTCTTCAGCAATGAACGAACTGACACATTCAAAAAGTTGATAAAAAGTCCGATGGCGACTATGATGATATTTTAGACATAAAGGTTTCATCATGAAACAATAATTATTATTATTTAGGGTTTTAACGGTGTAAAATATTTATTTAAATTAGAAACTTATAAGCTTGTAAGTTTATCATTTAAAAAAATATTACACCATTAACCCTAAAAAAATTATTGTAATGATATTATTGAATCTTATTCTTTAGCTTTTTCACACAACTTTGTCTAACACCTGCATTACCAGAGCAACTGAAAATAACCTTCCCGACCATCTCATGATTTTTCTACAGAATATGTGACCTTAAGCTAGAGACTCGGAAATCAAAAACCAGACAGGCAAAAATTAAAAACTTCCCAAGTTGTGACCAATAAGTAGTGTTTTTTATTGTACTACATGTACTTATGTATTATCCATATGTACATTCGTATGTCATTCATTGTTATATGTTTCTTTCAAAATATTTAAACAAAACTGTATGTAATCGTGTACTTATGCATATATATATAGGTACCATACCTTGTGAATTTTTTATGTTTTAATAATATAAGTAAAATAAAATTAAGTAGAAGTAAGTGTTTTTGTTATATACTCGGTAATCAAAGCGATTTCACAATCCCGAGGTCTTTCAATATAATGTTCGGATTAAGAAAGTTGTGCTGTAGGTTATCTTAGTATTCAATATTAAGATATTAAAATTTTGTCTTGGATTTTGTTTAACCATTCAATTTTAAGAATATCGAAGATATCCGTAATTCATGTATCGTGTAAAACAAATCAGCAAACAAACAAATGAAACAACGAAGAAAATAAAACTACTGACAATATAGTTTGAGAAAGTATTTAAATAGTCAATAAAAGTTAAAAAAAAAACAATTTACTTTATGTAGCTTTGATGGAAATACAACATGAAACATTTAAAAATTAAATCTTAGGAAAACATGTATTGAGTAAAAGATGAGCAAAAATTTAATTAATGGAATCACAAAGGAATGTAAAAAGAATAAAGAACAATAAAAAGCAATTATATAGCAGAAGCAAAAGCTAAAAGTATCGAAGCGACTGGATTATACAAATTGTACAACTTCCAGAAAACAGCAAAGTATTAAAGTATCGATTTGACTAAGTGTGCTAATGAATACAACAAAACATGATCGTCGAATGAAATAAAATAAAAGCCAAAGGTACTGTACATTATTGTAATTGTAAAATAATAACTTTAATACGTTGGATTTTTTCATTAATTTGTTATTCGACATTTAGAAAATTACATTCGTGCAAATAATACGCCTAACTCTCGAGTAAAAAAATGTGTAAGTGTTCGGTAACAATGTTTATCGTGTTGTTTGTGTTTACATTCAGCAACAAATTTGATTTTAATTTGTGTAATTGTGGTAAAGGTGGTGTAAACATACTGGTGTGGAATACATTAGGTTCAAATGCAACAAGCTTTGATTAAAAAAAAGTGAACTTACCTGCATTTCGTCTTTTTTGCTTTTGTATAATCACAGTTTGAAAAAATTTGCATTACAATCAATAGATAAACTTAGGAACACAAACTTAGCACTTCTAAATATGTTTTCACTAAAATCTGCAACTGTGATTAACCCAACACCTGTGTAACTAAATTTTCCTTCTACTCTTGTGAAAAATGCCAGAGATGATCATTTTCTGGATGGCGTTAAAGTTCAATTGCATAATAATTAATATAGCGCAATATTAATGGTATCGATAAACTATCACTTTCGTATAATTAGTAATTCACTCAATCACATAAATATCCAATAGTTGACACTCTAAAATATGGTTCCCCTTTCATATTCCCAGAAATCATTGCGGGTTCGATGCTAACAGTCAATTCCCTGTAAGTATGACATCTATTGTTTTTGCTTTATAACACGAGTAGTTGTTTGTATAAAACACTGTAATCGTAATTTAATTGGGCTATTAATAATATTTACTTAATAGTCTTGGCAGTAAATTTTTAATCAACGCTCAGTATTAAATGATAGTTTCATTTTGCGGGTAAAAGTAACCGTCACGAAATCAAATTAAATACAAATTGAAAAACTAACCCCCAACGGATTTCTTCTTATTTAATACTGCATTTAATTCTTTCGTAAGTTATCGATCGTGCAAAGGTCATCGTCTGGGGATACAAACGAGATATTCCTTCGACGTTATCCTTTTTTAATTTTTTGTTCGGAATCTATGCAGCAAAAAGTACTCGATTAACCAGTGGCGTAGAATAAATATATGCGCAGTAAATTAAATACTATAAACTAATGATTACGTTACAATCATGACGCAAAACAGCTAAGACTAGACTCTTAATTATTTTTTAACTGTTAATTAGTGTTTGAAAACAAATGTCATTAAACGTAAATTTTCTGTATTGTTTAATGAATATAATTAAATTAAAATTAGTCAAATAAAAACTAATATATATGTAAAGTAAAGAAAAAGTGACTCAAATAAAAACGTATTAACATTTTTTTTTTATTTCAGATTGTTTACGTCAATCTAAAATTAAACATTCTACCAACATTTCTCGCTGCTTTGTATTTTATCAATTTGCCAATTCTCTTTTAACGAGTTTATGTCTGAGTAGACGCTGCAAAATTAAATTATCCATCAACAAATACATTTAATATTGTTTTTTCCGGTCGCTTGTTTCAATTTTAGTTCGTTAAAAAAAATAAAAACGATAATAAATGTTGGCATTTTTTTTTAATATGTCTTATTACTCAACAACTTGTATTCCTATTATACCTTATTTATTAAGGGTATAAACGCTATTCTTTGTACTACGCAGAATTATTGACACACGAATTTTATGAAAAGAAATCCAATATTAACTCGGCGGTGTCTTGACCCAGATAGCACAAAATGTTCAATGAACGAACGTTTAACGTTAGTAAGTGTTCCATTTATGAATCTGGACATACATTTAGATATATACAATGGTTTTAAAATAGTTTATTAAAAACTAGAGTTTAATAATAAAAACGTTTAAATTAATTTGTTCTACTTATTCTTTTTCTTAAATCTAAAATTTGACTTTTTGGGATAGTCTGTTATATGATAAAAGAATATTTTCACTGTTTGTAATATTTTATATATAGGTATATATATATTGATCGGGATGTATTTCATATTTATGTTTATCAAATCCTGTTACTGTAAAAGGTGTAAAAAATATGCACTTTTATTCTAAGATCGTGTTTTTTGCATCACCTTAACATTACTAGATCACACGTTATATATGAGGTAATATTTACGATATAATTATGACATACAATTTATTATACCGCAATCGTCAGATTGCGGGGGTAAGTGCACCGCCTTTCGGCATTACACCTCTTCCTGAATCGACGTTACATCGCAAAAATTACCTATCAAAGTATAAAAACTATACCCTCAAACAGTGTTGTAAATAGATAATTTTTAAATTATATAGATATAGATTAATTTTTTTCTTTCAAAAATTATCTGGTATTAGATAATAGATAAACTATTCAAACTTTATATAGATAACAGATAATAGATTAAATAATCTAGGTAGTAAGAACGATAGATGGAATTTATTTAAAGAACTACTATGGAATGCGGGAAATTACTGAAGAAAAACATACATATTGTATCTGGAATTTTCCGGGACACTCAATTTTTTTATAAATAATATTTAAATAATGTAAATAAAAAATTATATATATACAGATACAGATAACTTATATATTTTTTGATTGTATCTAGATACATATAAATAGATAAAAAATATGAATCTAGATTAATTTATCTATATGAATTTATATAGATAATTTACAACACTGCCCTCAAATGACGCATGCAAATGAATCTTAATAATTATGATTCTAATATAAAACAAAGAAAACTTATTATTAACCTGTAGAAACCGTCGGGTTACAATCTTCCAGTTTATACCATCACTGTCGGAGCCAAAACAGACACACCAAGCTGCCGTTGTTGGATTCGCTGCAGTTCTTCTTTTAGCCCAGTTACATGCTATACTAATTATATGCTTCGGTACCAGCTTCACGAGGCACTTGAAAAAGGTGCGTTAGAACAAGGACCTTTATTTAGTAGCCGCGCTCCTTTCGCTCTTCGGTTTTATGCAGGGTCGCGCGTGGAGTGTATAGTTTTGAAGTTATTTATCACTTACGAGTTTAAGAAAGTTTTCAAATAATTTTGATCGAGGTCGAAGTTTCAGTTAGCGTTACGTAATAATTTTATTAGCGGTCGAGGCAAAAGGTCTGGATGTCGCTTGTGCTAAGCCGAAATAAATAGGGTCGCGAAGCAACAATACGCGACGTTTGATATGGTTTATAACTAGTTTTTGGAGTTATAGAAAAAAAATTTTTAGAAACCGTTATTACTATTAGAGTATAAATGGAAACATTCAAGCAAGTTGGAAGTTTTATATCGCGAAAATGTTGGGCATGCATAATGGTTATACGTGCAAATAAATTTTTAGACTCATAAATATGAGTACAAAACAATTGAAACAAAGTTTGGCATTTTGAGTCTGGAGTACAGCACCGTGCGTTTAGCATAACTGTCGATGCTCGCTCCAGACGTTAAAATACATTCAAATTTAAAAGAATTTTTTTTAAACGATAAAAACATAAGCATGAAACAATCCTACAATATTACAATTTTTTTATCTTATGCGGCTATCAGAGGCAGATTCTCGTCAGCCTAGTCTTACAATTCTAATTAACTATTTTACTCAACTATTTTACTTAAAGTCGTCCAGCATTTAATGTTTAACAAAGCTACGATACTAATCTCGGTGTAAGTTACTTTGCGATGTCTCCACGGCACTCTAGTTCCTTATCAAACAGCATGGCTTAGACTCTACCTCGCACTATTTCGTTCCTGATCATTTACTAAAACTTTTGCACTAGGCGTTCGTTTTCTTTCAATTGCCGTGCTGTGGTCTGTCGTCTTTCTCCCAGCTGGGCTTTCATGTGTACGACTTTCCAAAAACTGTTCTATGTTACAGCTAACCTGCGTCTTTCGGTTTTACTTTCGCCAATCACTTCCGCCGTGTCTGGTTTTAGACGGTTCAGAGAATTCGCAAATCGGGCCAGTTCCGTCTACTACTCGTCACTATCCGCGCTGATCGTCACTTCTTTTTCGTACGTAAGCCAAGTCAGCTCGATGCGTGTTAGCCTGGCATCCGCTATACCGCGTTCGCGGTGACAGTCAAACAAGACATGTTCGACTTCATCTTTTCCCCCGCATTCGCAATCGGCCGTTTCCGATCTACCTATACCGTTTAGGTACGCTTTAAAATTCCCATGCCCGGTGACGATCTGCACCGTGAAGCGGTCAAGTTTAATTCGTATCTTGCTTCTCGTTTCGATCGGGAGAATAAACCGAAAGATTCGTGTTCCGGTTTCGGCGTTTTCCCATCTCGCGTTCCATTTCCGGATAGTTTTTTACCGCCGATAAAAGCATACGGTCGTTATCTATGTCGATATCCATGGCTTGGGCTGCTTCTTTCTCTAACACGTCGGCTCTTTCGTTACCCGCCGTCCCAACGTGGGCCTTGGTCTAGCGGAATTTCAGCGTAGACGTACAATAAAAAGAAGTAAATTATGAATTAATAAAGCCAACCTCATATGTGCTTTGGCTAGCTATGTAACACAGCATATCATTACGATTAACAAGCGACGAATAAATTACATTTGGGTCGAATCAAAATAGCACAGTAGCAAATTGACTTAACAAGTAATTATTTACGTTCCTCATTTTATTGTAACCTTTTTCAGATAAATGAAATTACAATGTGAATCTAGAAGTTAGAATGGTGTGAGTTTAAATAAAGCTTTCTGATAAGCAGGTATGATAACAGGTTTAAATCCCGACACATAAACACATGCACGTTCATCATCGTATTAAACAGAAGAAGAGTTAGTTTACTGACAGCCTATCGGTGGGTACTGAAGTCCTGGATTACGGATGCAATTCAGCTATTAGTTGATTGGTCGGGACAAACAAACAAGGGCCAAAAATACACTTATAATAAACAAAATACAAATACAATAAAGACACAATAATATCAAACAAATGTTATAAAATGTAGAGCCCATTATCATGGAAGCAACCTACTACGACTAATACATATATCGAAGCGGGCACGTGTCTATATCATAGATTCAAAATACACTACTTCACATAAAAACACAGGGTCCCCTGCAGCCACATGTTGTATGCCCTTCACGGTAAATAAAATATTACATTTACATTCGACAAGGCAATTCGCACAACGATCTTTGCACTGGCTATCGTACATGTGGTTATTTCTCGCCATGAACGTGTGAATATCATAGAATAAAACAATTCTAACTTCTAGCAATTTGACCAATTCAAAAAACACAAGCAATGATCAAACAAAAGTAAGTTACAACAAAACGTGCTCCGTCAATCGTATATGCGACGTTTACATTTAAGGAACAAATAAAATTTTAATTCAAAATAAAATCGTTTAGTATAAACATAATTTTTAAAAGAAAACATAAATTGACACAAAAATAAAATAATTATAACAAGGAAGTAACGAGACCATAAAATGGCTACCCACGCTACGTTTGCAAACAAAAAAAACAAGGTAAAAACTACTCTGCAACCGCTTAAAGTACAAATACAAAATCAGACAGACTTACATAGATTAAAATTATTGAGTTACAAAGATTGACAAAACAAAAACACAAATTATACAAAGAAACATTTCAGGATAAAACGCGTATTGCTATGTCGAACAAGTTTCACCCCTAAGTCCCGACCGCTTCCGGACTTCTTACTACCACTACCACCCTTCTAAAAAGTGCATGCGCGGATTCCTAGTTTTCGTTTTTTTTCGCTAGATGACTCCTGTGTAATTTTAGGCGTCTTTAATTGGATTTGAATTTAAACTGGACCATCTCAAAGGTTTTAATAGTTCTAGTAGTGGAAAAAATTGTATACATACTACGGTTGAGAAGTTCATTATAACCTGCGCGATCTATATCCCTTGACGTTTCGCGTCTCGCGATGTTATCTATCGCTTAGGTTATAATCATACACTTCTCAACCTTGATATGTAATATACTATTTTTACAATCGATATTCAAAGTGTGTTGACGTTTTCTGAAAATATAAACTTTGTTATAAAAATAAAGGTTACTGTACCTGCTTGTTAATTTGAATATAGTGAATATATGTATGATGCATTTTAACCTTAGTGAAGTTTACATGTTTTCCGTCAGTTTTTTATATTTCCTAACAAAAAACGCTAAAGAAATTAACTCTTCTTACGAAAAACCTGCGAGACATGAATATATAGTGTGTACTGTAAAGATTATTTTTGTTTGTTTTATCTTTCTTAAGGTTTTTTCGTTGATTTACATATTTTGGTTTTATAATAATTATTTGCTTGGACTTAATAAGTTAGTTAGTAAGTTTAATAAATGTTATTGCTTAATCTAAATAAAGTATGGACAAGTAAAACGTCTTAGAAAACAATAATTGTTGAGAAATAAGAGTATGTTTGAACCATTAAAACTCTTAAGCAAGATTTGATATCTTCTCTAAACAAATATATTCTAAGAATCTATAAACAACATAAATAGTACATACAATTGGACATTTGAAACATGACAATAAATATATGTGACCGTTATAATGATTTGTCCTTTTATTACTCAAGTACTCTTAAAATAAATTTTAACCCAACAAACACAAGGATGTCCCAAGGATGTCCCGGGGACATGATGTTGCGGATCACTGAATGTCCCAAGGTCATCCCATTTTGGTTCTGTGTACGTCCTAGGGACATTCATAGGGCGTTTTTTTGTCACAAGTGTGTGCGTCCCTACGATGTCCTTATAGGACATATCCTTGTGTATCCGCAACGGGACGTCTCTTTCAGATGGCTGTAGGATATGTACTGCTATATATGTATATTATATTTTATCAAGAAAAGTACCATTTCCAGTTAAAGTACATCTACTTTGTGGTTTTTTCTATTGTTTTTTTTATTCAGTAAGGAGACTTAACGTACTCCTCTACGACTTGACGTAATGAATAAAAATAACTTTATCAAATAAAATACAAATTATTATTACATAAAACTATATTTTTAAATAATAATCCAAATTATATTCAATTAAAATAAATTTAGATTATTTCATTTTTTTATCTTCTGGATCCCGGCGTTCTTTGGCCCTCCTTAGCGAGTTTTCTATACTTTCTTCCCGATTTTTTTAAGTGACGCCTGAAACAATGCAACTACATAAGAGATGGTAATCGTCATGTAGAGTCGATAAAAAAGTTAATACAAAAAGCTTATTTTGGTATTTCTATGTGATCAGAATTTACATTTTCCTAAATTAAAGAATTGATAAAGTGATACTTCTTTTGTAGAATTATTCATTGATCTTTTTGACAATTCTATTATTGATTAAATCATAAAAGATGATCGATTATAACTAGTTAAAAATTGTTTAAATCGTTTTTTAAAAAAAAAATTGTAAACACGTCCTTTTGCAAATTCATTAAGAATTTTTATACGTTTCGCATTTACATTTCATCAAAGAAATGTGGTAAAAACAAAATTATTTCTAAACGTATTTTTAACTACCTAACTAAATACGCACACTAATCATAACTATGAATACCAAGAACGCGATAAAGTTATAGTTTCTTAGTTAGATTAGCGATTTTGTGCCTTATCGGTCATGTTGACATTTTTGGATGACTTATTGTGAATTGCAACGATAAAAGTCGTGAGATAACGTCACACTTTTAAACCTTTAATACAAAGAAAACATTTTTTAAATAATATTTTGAGTAAAAAAATTTTTTTTACATAAAATAAATATTTTCAATTCACCGCATAGGTATGCGCGCGAGATGGGGTTTTAAATCATCATTATTAATAATTGTGATCTTTTAATTTCAATAAACTTTTATTAATTTTTAGTAATTCAAAATAATAATTATAAATGATGATTTTTATACATTATAAATAAATACAAGATACCAAAAACATACCAAATAAATTTGTTTATGCACTAAAACACCCAAAAAAACAAAAACACCAGAGAACAAGAAGGAAAGTAGGACGCACACTAAGTTTGCATTTGTTTTTTCCCGCATAGGACATCCCATCGTACGTTCTTCATTGACATCCTGAAGACGTCCTATTAAAGACGTCCTATACAGGTCCGTTTTAAAGCCCGGGATGTAAAGACATCATTCGGACATAAAACGAACGTCCCTGGGACGTCGTGTGTTTACTAGAAAAATGAATATGATTCATTTTTAAAAGACTAAATTGAAAATACATTAAGCTTTTACAGTTTCACTGAAGGATTATTGAATGCAATAAAACTGTGTTATTAACACTACGATATGTGCAAATATCAATTAATCAATACTCTGGCATTGCAAATTGCCGTTGAAAAAAACTGGTGTGGGCACCACACGACTTTCCTATAAGGATGAAAGAATGTCTACATATTTTTTTAAGGTTATGTTGTCATAAAACCATTTTTAAGTGATATGTACACGTTTGTATTGATTTCCTAGCATGCTACAATTTTTTTGAAATTTTTCTCCTCGATTTCATTAGGATCATATCGACTAACCCTTATATTTGTGCACCTCGATATTACTTACTTCTTAAATAAATCAATAAAAAAAATCGTCGCAGGCAGGATTCGAAACTATATTATATTTGTGAATTCATTATAAATTACAAATTAAATATCTGATAAACTGTTAATGCTAGAAATTTTTTTATTTGAATAAATTGTTAGAAAGAATTAACTCTATAAGAAACTGTAAAAATAATTCGAATAATTTACATACGCACGAAATTATATAAGAAAAACAATTAAAACTGGCGGATACGCCCACTTCTCGTTTCTTTATCAAACCTATCTTTTGACAAAGCAAAGAGAATATAAACAGCCAGTTCCATGCCAAATTTAAAGTTACTAGGACTTTTGATTCGAGAGTTATCGTGGGTACATCCAAAGATAATGTAAGGAAAATGCAGCACTTTGTGTATAAACAACTTAAAAGAATATAGGGAAAAATTTTTATTTTTAACATATCTTGCTTTCCCTTTAATATATGGAATTTTTTTCTAAACAAAAATCGTTGTAAGCAGGATTCGAACCTAGATTATATATGGAATTCATTTTAAATTAAAATCAAATATCTAATAAACTGTTAATGTTAGAAACATTTTTTATTTGAATAAATTGTTATGAAGAATTATCTCTATAAGAAACTGTAAAAATAATTCGAATAATTTACATACATACAAAATTATACAAGAAAAACTGTTAAAAATGGCGAATACACTTACTTTCGGTTTCTTTATCAGACGCATATTTTGATAGACCCGAGAAAATATGAAAAACTAGCTCCATACCAAATTTCAAGTTACTAGGACTTTTGGTTCGAGGGTTATCGTATGTACATCGTTACACACACACAGACACTCAAATTTTTTTTGTCAAAATACATTTTTCTGATTCAGGAGACCTTGAAACGTAAAATTATGCAAAACAAATTCTTTCCAAAAGAATTGCGATCGCTCTACTTTCCTTATAGGAAAGTAAAAAGCTGCATTTTTTAAGATGTAGTTTGATACGGTCAAACTATAATCTCGTATACGGTGTCCTAAATTGGATGTTTTCATAGGGAAACTCGGTAACTATAATAAATACGAAAAAATAGACATAGTATCCTGATCTCTTTTTTCCAGAAAAACTTCATGATCAAAATCAAATTGACCGATTGTTTTTTTTGTTTTTGAGCTATACGCGAAAGTTTGATTTTCTCAATTTTCGAGAAAAACGGTTTATGTGACCTTAAGACACTTTTTTGAGTAGAATACAATGGCGTTGTATAATTTTGCATAACGTCATTATATTTCAAGTTATGGCATATAGTTGTGTTTTTTTTATGCAAATCATGATATATGCGGGGTCTATGATTTCATATTTTACTCATTTTATCAAAAAGTCGATAGTTTTTAACAAACTCATATTCCGTTGTAGCTTTCTGATAGTAGGCTTCTGTCATTCAAAATATGAACAAAATAAATCATTTAGTATTGAAAGTTAGTTGGTATAAAGTGCAATGGCTGTTCAAAATTATGAAAATTGCAATATGATGATGCTTCCCTAGTAGAGCAAAACGTTTCTAAATCATTTACATTTGTAACATTTTTAATACGCTTAAATGGTACATTAAAACGTTTATAAAACGTTTTCAAATCAATGTCATACTGCTTCAAAAGCGAATCCGAACATTGTTTTTTAGACGGTTTTTGAAGCGCATACAAATCGATTTCAGAAATAATATCAAAATTGACTGAAAAATTATTGCCTAAGTCGTGTTTGTAATATTTTCAGTTAGTTTCCACTAAATATTAAACGTTGATGTCCAAAATAATTTACGGAGTTATCTACGTAACGTTGCAGAATAATACACAGTTATCATCTTTTAATGTTTCTAGAAACGATTTACACGTAATGTACGTGAATGATTTGTATTTGTATTTCCAAAATTATACATATGAAACCGTTAAAAAACTTAATACAAAAAGCTATTAGATAGCTTTATTTTTTGACGATTCAGTATTAATCCATTGGGACAAAATAGCGAGCCAAACTCGTGGTATGTAACCTTTGCCAAACGTAAAAATAACGAGTCTCACTCGTGATACTCATTATATTTTTTGGTTGTTTATAAAGCAATATATCAAATGACGTTTTTTATTCGTTAAACAAGTCCAATCGGTCGTCAAGATCAAGTTCTAGCAAAGTTTTCCTATCCTATGTTTTGAACGCATAGTTGCATTATTTTGAAATTGAACTTTATAATCGTTGCAAACCCCGCCTGTGTAAACGTTCCAAAAACATTTCAAAAAAATCGTTTTTTGAACGTATACTTTCCTTATTTTGGATTTAAACTTAATAATCGTTCCAATGCTATTTTAAGAAACAATTTAATAAATTAAATGAACATGAATAAGTAATGACTCTAGTTATCATTTTTAGAAGTGTTTTAAAACATTTCAAGAATGATTTAGGAAATGATTTATAGAAACATTGCAAAGGGCGGACATTTATCAAATTTGAGACAAGTGTGAAACGATTCTGGTATATTTCTTTATTTCATAAAAATCGTTTTGAAAATGTTGCAGAAATGAATTTTTCTTCTAGGGTTTAATCAATGTGTTAACCATTCGGACGCTGCAGCCGAATTATATTTCGATTGTTACCCAGAAAGAAGACAACCTCATAAATCCATTATTATGAGACAAAATCGGAGGAATCATGTATTATTTGACAAATCGAACAAGAAATTACAATTCATAAAATAAATTATAAGATTTAATACCTAATTAATAATTAAACAATTAAAGTAAATTTTCAAATTTTGCCCATTCTTCTTAACACACAAATTACACCTTTTTATAACACCACTTACTGCGTTGTGAATATGAATATTTGAGATGGACAGTCAACAAAATTTTCTCTTAGTTCGTTTATGTTATTAAAAGTTCTTTTGTATAAAAAGTGATTAATGTGTCTCCAAAAAAAAAACCAAGTGGTGTTAAATCAGGAGACCGTGGTGGTCACCAATAAATCTAGTAGTAATGATATTTACCGTTCTATTCCTTACTTCCGTCCTTTAGTCTTTTCCTTAATAATTTGTTTAAACAATTTAACGTTTCTATTTCTTTTTCTACAAATAATAATTTAAAATCTTATATTACTAATAATAAAGATCCTATTTCTTCTTTAGATGAATCTGGTGTTTACAAAATTTCGTGTTCTTTTTGTAATCCTTCTTATGTCGGCCAAACTGGAAGAAAGTTCAAAATCAGATTAAAAGAACATATTTATTTTATTAATAGAAATTTAAATACTGATATCTCTAATACCTGTTCTGCCTTTAATTCCTAATCACATTTTGTCTACTAGTCATTCTTTTTCTCCTGATCTTAATGTTAAATTTCTTCATTTTTGTAATAAATGCCATTATCTCAACAATTTTGAAATTTTAGAAACTCATCGTCTTTCTAATGATAATTCTTCTACGTGTCTCAATGAACTTCTCGATATAAGCATTTCTCTTCTTCTTAATCCTAAAATCTAACTTTACTTTTCTGTTTTTTATATTTAAATTGATTTTTATCATTTCTGGTTGTGTGTTTATTGATAGTTTCAATTTGTTATTTTTGACATTTGTCAATTTAATAATATTAATAGGTATGCTTTTTTATAACTTATTTGTTAGCTATATTTTTAATGTTTTCTACTATTTGTAGAGTTACTGGCGATGACATTTTATAATGTCGAAACATGTATAAAATAAAATAAATTAAAACCAATATTTTGTGGAAAAGACTTTGAGTCAAATAATTCAATTTTATATCTATACACCACTTTAAGAATGGATTACTTTAACGTTATATAGTTAATAACATATTTTGAACAATGATTTGGTACCAATATGCCAATTTAATCTTAGACCAAAAAATTAAGTTTAAATTTATGCATTAGTTACGTCATCACAGAACTGAATTAAGCATATTCTGCATAATAAAATAAGTGTATTCATTGTTTTGCATTCTCAATTAGTTAATACCCTAGTAGAAAAATTCATTTCTGCAACATTTTCAAAACGATTTTTATGAAATAAAGAAATATACCAGAATCGTTTCACACTTGTCTCAAATTTGATAAATGTCCGCCCTTTGCAATGTTTCTATAAATCATTTCCTAAATCATTCTTAAAATGTTTTAAAACACTTCTAAAAATGATAACTAAAGTCGTTACTTATTCATGTTCATTTAATTTATTAAATTGTTTCTTAAAATAGCATTGGAACGATTATTAAGTTTAAATCCAAAATAAGGAAAGTATACGTTCAAAAAACGATTTTTTGAAATGTTTTTGGAACGTTTACACAGGCGGGGTTTGCAACGATTATAAAGTTCAATTTCAAAATAATGCAATTATGCGTTCAAAATATAGAATAGGAAAACTTGCTACAACTTGATCTTGACGGCCGATTGGATTTGTTTAACGAATAAAAAACGTCATTTGATATATTGCTTTATAAACAACCAAAAAATATAATGAGTATCACGAGTGAGACTCGTTATTTCTACGTTTGGCAAAGATTACATACCACGAGTTTGGCTCGCTATTTTGTCCCAATGGATTAATACTGAATCGTCAAAAAACAAAGCTATCTAATAGCTTTTTGTATTAAGTTTAGCGGTTTCATATGTATAGTTTTGGAAATACAAATACAAATCATTCAAAAAATGTACGTGTAAATCGTTTCTAGAAACCTTAAAAGATGATAACTGTGTATTATTCTGCAACGTTACGTAGATAACTCCGTAAATTATTTTGAACATCAACGTTTAATATTTAGTGGAAACTAACTGAAAATGTTACAAACACGATTTAGGCAATAATTTTTCAGTCAATTTTGGTATTATTTCTGAGATCGATTTGTATGCGCTTCAAAAACCGTCTAAAAAACAATGTTCGGATTCGCTTTTGAAGCAGTATGACATTGATTTGAAAACGTTTTATAAACGTTGTAATGTACCATTTAAGCGTATTAAAAATGTTACAAATGTAAATGATTTAGAAACGTTTTGCTCTACTAGGGTATATTTTAAGTTATCCATTGTGACGTTAAAATTTTGGTATCACGTATCACCACGTTTTTTGAATTGTAGTTTGATAATGTAACCAAAGAATTAAGTGCTTTGAAAAAAATAAAGCCGGATCTGACACGTATTCGTTCCTGATTTCTATACCCGAATGGCGTCTACAAGGTCAACCATTTTAAGTCTCCCAATTCACAGGTGCCGCCCGAGAGTTGCACTGGTGTTTGTTACCCAAAGTTTTTTTGTCAAAAATACATTTTTCTGATTCAGGAGACCTTGAAAGGTAAAATTATGCAATGAAATTATTTTGACAAAAAATTGCGATCGCTATACTTTCCTTATAGGAAAGTAAAAACGATGAAAATTTCAGTAACGATATATAAAAATAAAAATGAATTAAATTTACTTAAAAGAACAAAAACCAATTAAAAACATGAAAATAACGAAAGTTTATTATTTTGCAGTTGGCGCTAAAATGTTTTTGAAATGTCGACTTTTTGTTGGGAAATAAGTTGGCAAACTTGAATAAGTATGAGTCAGGTATGAGTTTAACCTCACTTTATTAAAAATAAAGTAAAAGTATACTTTAATTACTAATCTTTATTATGGATAATTCACAAAATCAATTGATAGAAGGTGGTACATTAGTGTTACTGAATGTTCCACCAGGAACTGAATTAGGAATTGACATGAAAATTTGGACAATCGGAGAAAATTTTCGAGGAATTAAAATGATTCCTCCAGGAATACATTTCATACATTACAGTGCTTTAAATGATTATGGAGATGTTACACCAAAAACTGGATTTTTCTATAACTTTCGAAGGTCTGAATTTGTAGTGAAAAAATGGGATCGAGTCTTACAAGATATAAGTTTGGATGAAGTGCCAGAGTCAGAAGTTGTTCAGCTAAAAGACAGCATTACTATTTTAGATAAATTCCTTGGTCCCTATCCTTACAGCATTTGGAAAAAGTGGACTTTATTAACATCACATGTAACAGGTATTAATATTTTGTGGTTTTATGTAAATATCTACATATATTCTTTATTAGACAATTTAATTAAAAGATTAATGCCAGAAACTGGAAGAGTTAAATCGGTGTTAGATTTAATGTGTCAAGCTAAAAGCGAGGAAGGACCATCTAGTAAATGTTTGAGGAAACCACGATGGGGAAATAGTTTGACAGAAGCTATTGAAGAAGATCTACTTCCTAACTTGAAACCTGTTCCGGGAACAGATATTAGGTTAACACCTTTACCAAATAGAAATTATCCAGAAGGTTCAATTCCTAGTGAGATTACACGTCATTCATTAGATTCAACTTATTCCTTGGAACTAATGATCAACTCATTCCAAGAGTAAGTTTTAACTGGATTTTACAAACAGAAAAAAAAACAAATAATAGCAATCAATTTCTTGATTAAATTCTTATATTAATTTAGTTTAGTCTCCCATTTGCTACTAATACATTTCATGCAAATCTCAAACTTTGCTTTGTTTCAAAATTATTTATTTAATTTTCGATATCTCAAATCTTATAGTTTTCTGATGAATACTAATTGTAAGTGAAAGTTCAGTGTGGGCATTTGTAGAATACAGTATATGGCAATATATGGGGATTCAGCAATATACAGTGTGTCCCTTTCTGAGTTGCATTACATGGGTATCTTTGTTATTAACCCAGACATTACGGATTTATTTTTTAGTAATTTGATTTTGAAAAAAGATTTATTAGAGTTCAAAATGTTTATTACTTTTAATAATAATTGTTTTGTAAATTGTGAATGTATAAGTGTCGCCTATAATTAGGGACGAAAATGTTAACAATACTATCTCTAGTTCAAAAGCAGTACCAAATTGTAGAAACATTTAATTACCGTTCTTTTAAAAGGACGCTAGCAACATTCGGGTTAATGACGATATCGCTTCGGTTAAATGGGCAATTATGTGGAGTTTTTGTGCTGATTTAAATTATCTTTAAAAATAATTCTAAATCCGAGCGGTCTCGAAGTTGAACGAAAAACCGAACAATGCATTTTTTGAAATGGGCTAATATTTTGCTTATTCCAAGTCACAAAAAAAATTTTGAGCAAACTATTTATTTCATTGTATCAAACTAATTTATGTTTTCTAAAAATTTAACACAAATACTGTTTTTGAGATATTGTTAACAACTTTCTTATTTTAAATGGGCGCCGTCTTGGATTTTGACATAAATAGATTGTATTTTTTTTTCTGTTTTCAACAACGTATAACAACCTATGTTTTAAATGCCGGATAACGGCAAACTTGATATAACTTAAATTAAAATAAGTTAGGCATGAAAACAAATGAAATTTAACAAAACTTGCTAAAACAAATAACTTCCCATACTGTCAGATCGTTTAGTTTTATTAGTTTGTGCACCAAATCTGTGTTTTATCAGTTTTTAATGATAAATTAATCATTTATTTCCAATGGCTACTTTTCCACTAAACGAACAATATGATATGTTTTTTACTCATATTAGATTTAACAAAAGTTCGCACTTTACTGCTCAAGACTATGAAAATAATTTCCCAGAAAGACGACAACCATATGCTAGTGTATTTTAACGGTTAGACAAAAGTAAGCAGCAATACGGTAGCTTATGAAAACCCACCCGTAACACAAACGTACGCGACGAAGACTATCAATTTTAATTATAATAATCTTGAAGAGTTACAAGAATTCGTACAAGAAGCTTTAAATAGTATTAATCGTCATAGATTGCGTAAAGTAACCAGCAGTATTTTAAAGCGATGCCAGTTATGTTTAGCAACGGACAGCATTTTGAACATTTGCTTTGATTAAATAATGTGATATATGTCATCAAGGCAGTTTTTACCTTTTCTTATATTCATGTTTAATCAAATTTGTTTTGCGTTTTGTTAAAATTCATTTGTTTTTATGGCCTACTGAGTTTCATTCAAATCATAATAAGTTTGCTGTTATCCTTCATTTAAAACATATGTTGTTATACATTGTTGAAAACAGAAAAAAAACACAATCTATTTATGTCAAAATCCAAGACGGCGCCCATTTAAAATAAGAAATTTGCTACCATTATCTCGAAAACGGTTTTCGTGATATATTTTTAGAAAGCATAAAAGTTTGTTACAATGAAATAAAGAAGTTCAGTTAGCAGAACTTCAGAACTTCAACCGCTTTCATTGATTGACTTGTTTGAATTTTTTCTTTAGTCCCAAGACTGTCATCATTGTCTCTCTCATCGTTCTCTGAATCAGCTGGTTGTGAGGTACTTGTTTTGCCATAACGAGCTGCTATGTCACTGCCACTTAGGCGTATAATCCCCTTTCATTAGCATCATTTTGTAGCCAATCACTAATATCGTATTTATCAACCGAAATCTGGAATTGATGTTGTCAGCTCAAGACAAACTTCTATATCTCTATCTTCTATATTTTCTTCGCCATCATAATCTTAATCTAAAAGGAGAGTTTTAACGTACTTTGGCATGTTTTATGGTCCACATTTTCAAAAGATCTTTCATTGAATGACGGAGGAAGTGTTTTTGTATCTTCGTTTTAAGAAGGAAATCAGGCTTTGATTCATTGGTTGTAATAAAGAAGTCACCTTAAAAAGGAAATAGTACACAAAAATTTGACTATCCTTTGTTTTTAGCAGGGGTCTTTTCACTACACGAAAATTTTTATACCTGTTCCTTTTTTATGGAAATAAACCAAATTTTTTTATTTCGTAATTTATTTTTTAATTTCTGTTTTTATTCCCGTATTTCTTATATTATTCCCGTATTCCTTATATTATTCCTGTATTTCTTATATTATTCCCGTATTGTTTTTTGAGTATTTGTATTCCCGTTTCTATTTCTCTATTCCCTATCTAATTTCCATATTCCTTTTTTACTTTTCTCTTAAATTAAAATGAGCCGAAAATGCAACTATACTATTTTATTGAAATCGTCTTTAAGGAATGTCTTACAGTTCAAGAACTCATACTTTTTTCGCATTTTTATTCACTTTGAGATTATTTCTTATTGCTAAGTACAACTAGAACAATCTTAAGTATAGAATTAAGACCTGCTTAACACGATTATTAGATAAATCTGGTATTAAATATTGTATAATTTTTTTTAAATTAACCATATAATATTCATTCAATAAATAAATGTGATTGGTCACTACTACAAATTTGGTACAGTACATACATAATGTAATGCAGTATTTCATCGGGTCGTACGGGTACAATCGATGGTCAAAAATATGATTGGATAATATGTGCTTATATGGATAGAAAAATAAAATTCGTTTCTATTATATCATATATTTTTTTAATTGTTTATACAGTGTGTTTATAGCTAACCTCGTCGATCGCGGTATGACAAATGGATACGCTCCAATATGAATGGATTAATAAAATATGAAACTGGGATCAATACTTTGAATATCATCTAGATTTGGCCATACAAAGTTCTCTACTCTTCTTTCAAAAATTTTAAAACACATTTCTCGGTTTTTATTTTTACACAGCATAGTATTGTTCTAATTCCAGTGATTTTTTGTTGTTTTCTTCTATGTTTAACTCTGATGATTTCGACAATGATTCTTTTTCACATTCAGATTCGCCTTCTATCACCTCTTTTGATGTAGTTTCATCCAATTTTTTCAGAATGTTTTCGATTGCTTTTTTCGTTCCGTGTAGGGTTATTTTAGTTTGTTTAGTCTTTTTCTTCTTGCTAGTTTTTGTTCTCAAATTCGAAGTGGAGTTAGAATTACTCTCACACTGTGTCATTCCTCTCACTCTAAAAATTTTATCGGTTAATAATCGACCACTTTTCTCAGAAAACAGCCAGCACAGCGTTGATTTTCTAACACATTTTTCTTTCTTCTAAAAGGTTTTTCTCAGTTGAATTTTCAATAGCTTTCGTTTTTTTTTTCATGTTTTCAACTATGTGTTTGTCCTGATTGTCCTGATCTAATGACCCTACAGCTGGTAGAGTAAGAGGACAAACTCTTTATAGATGACGTATTCATACCCAAACTAAACGCATCTTGCTGTGAATCTATATCGGATTTTATCAAAATATTCAGAATTTGTTCACTAGACGGAACGGCTGTATTATTTGTACAGCCATCTCCCAGTCGCTTATTCTCTCTCGGAAAGACAAATGCATTTTCTGTAAATAAAAAAAAAAACATTCTAGACAAGACTATAATGATAACAATATAAATAATAAAATCTTGGCTACATGGTTTAGTTATAAGAACAAAGTTGAAATGCTTTTTTTAACAATTTTTAAAAATTTAAATGTCCTGGTAAATGTTAAATCGAAAAAAAAAATCTATAATGTTTTAAGACTTACTCAAATCGTTACTGATTTCATTCAGAACTTGAATTCAATTGAGTCTTTTCAAGATATCTTTGACTGAGTAATTCACCATTGTAGATCGACTTGTTGTCATAGATGTTATATATCGGAAAATGGATTCACATGGTTGACTAGAATATAACCATGGAAGCAATTGGGTGCCACTTGTGGGACATTTTTCAATCATTAATATCAAAGCATGTGCGTTAAGTTCGACCGAAGTGTATGCATTCTGGGTAACCCAATTATATTGTCAGCTATAGTTATTTTCTTTTATCCAATGCCTCCATCTCCGGAAAAAACATACAAAGTACTAAATGAAATATAATCTTTTGCCTGAAGTTATATTTTTTTTCAAAAACGCATCTAAAACGAATCGATAATTTTTAAATATTGATATTGATTTCCATTCCTTTAAGAGATTTTGGTTTCTTAGCTTTCCTAATTAAAGTTAATTTGATTGATGTATGTACCAGTCGCGTTTAAACACGTCATAATGGTCAGTCGTTCTTTGCTAGACTTGTGTCCAGGAGCAGATTTTTCAGATTGCGCAGCAAGTGTTTCCGAGAGTAACATTTTCCAGAACAGACCTGACTTATCTGCGTTGAACACTTGGTCACATTTTTTACTCAACAATGTTGCAGCAGTGAGGTCTCTACTCAGAGATTCGCCTTGAATGTTTTTTTTAACATAAATAACCAGCTTTGTGAAGCATTAAATGTTTTCTCAATTTTCAAGTTTTTATGAAACCATTTTGTTTCTTCACAAATCACTGGTCCAGTAAGCGGAATTCCTTCAGTACGCTTTTGTTTAAACCATTTAAAAAGATCATATTTCATCTCAAATAATGAGAACTTTTTAATAGTTTTTCTCGTAATTGATAGCTCAGCTGCACAAGATATGTACTTGAAAATGTCATTCTTTCGTTTGATTGTCATGCACGGTCTGTGCGAACTCATCGGCAACTTTTTTACTCTTTCACCACGATTTACAACATGATTTATAATCAACACTTTTCTCTAAAGTAAGAACGACACGTTTTCGTTTAACACTCATTGTTAACCGAAACGACTATTTATAGCAAAGAACAAAAATAAACTGAGAACTAGCGTGTGAGCTGATTAAAAACGAAGAAAAAAGGGGACAAATACGTAAGAATTAAAAATTTATGTAATGACAATGACCAAATATGTATTCATTTCATTCTTATCAAATCATTCCTAGAATATTTTATTAAATGCAGCTACATCTTTTTCTCGGAAGTACTGAGGATATTTATTTCTAAATGTCGCGGAACTATTTACATGCCTATGCCTTTATTTTTAGAATTGCTTGTAAAAATGTAAAAATTTTCTGAAGAGTGGGTTAATCGCTAACATGTTAATCGAGGTTCTGCGTATAGACTAATTTTCCAATATTAATACAGCAGTAGACAATTTTATGTAAACTCAAATTATTGCAATGGAACATCAAGCTAGAAATTTAAATCGCGATGAATGTGCGAAACCGATAATGATGACCACGGAATGACTAAACTACCATGTTATAGTTGAAACACTGGGAGGTTATCACACAATATTTTTCGTTGTCCAGTAATTTTTTATTTCTTTGGCTAGTCGAACAGAGTTCTAGGCGGAGGTTTGTTGAAAAGAGGGCGATACATTGTAGACATTTTATCCGTGCATGTTGTCTCATTTTTTTATTGCATCGGTGATGATTTTCAGTTAATGCACGACAACGTGTAGTGCAAGGGTGTTTACACGAGGTAGATTAAAAACTGGTCTGGCTTGCACGCAGTCAGAATTCAAGCCCATAGAACATTTGTGGGATGTTATCGATAAACAATTTAAAAAGCATCAACCCCTTAACATTGTTAAAAATATGCGTATAGAAACAACATTGATTAAGACCTGATTCGACAACTGCTTTTGAATACAGTCAATGTGAAAGAGTTATTAGAAGTATAAGCATTATTATTGTTTTTGTTGCTACTTATTTTTAATTCTTCAATTTTTACAGTAAACTGATTCATTTTAAAATTGTTTAAAATTTTTAGTAACAGATAATAATGACGTTAATAAAAAACATAATACTTGTTGGTGTTTCTCTAAGAGTACTACAAGTTTTGTAAGAAAATATTCTCATTCTTGCTGTTGATATACATACATACATTAAAAATTAAAATTTTAAATAAAAATTTCTGTTACTACAACGTTGATAACTCAATGCAACCTTGTTACCGCTGATAATTAAAACAAAATAATCAGAATATATAGCGGTTTCAGAGAAAATTTACTATGAAATGATGACTAATTTTTAGTGGTGTGTTGATTTTATTTTTTTAGGATTCTTATTAGTTTTAAACGAATAATTATATTAAGTTTAGAAAGTAATACACCATATTTTTTTATAAATTTGCATGTTTTATTGTAGACCACACAGTATAGATTTTTGGTCATTATGGTGCTAATTTGTGCAAATACTATGATAGTGTGCTTATTGAAAAGTAAGCAAACACTCAAATCATATTTTCTAAAATGAGAAGTCACTGTTTTATCTGGACTGTGCATAATACTTAATATTTTTACAGGAAAACAGACTTAATTGGGGAACTACAGTTTGCGTACGTGTGTTTTTTGGTTGGCCACAGCATTGAAGCTTTCGAACATTGGAAAAATTTAGTATGTTTATTATGTTCATGTGAAGTTGCAATAAAAAAATATTACACTGTATATGATATATTCGTAACAACATTAGAAGGACAAATTTTAGAAACTCCTCCAGAGTTTTTAGCAGATATAGTCACTAATAATAACATTATATATCTTAAACTAAGGACTTTCTTTTTAAGTGTAAGTGACAGTGACGTGCATGGACGCTTTAAAACCAAAGTAGAAAGGTTTAAACACAATCTGACGAGCAAATTCGAATGGGATTTTACCCATTTAGATTCCGATGATGAAGAGGATGCTCCTGTGGTTGTTGATTTAGGGTAGTTGTAGTTTGTTATTCTTGAAATAAATCGAAAGTGTTTATTACTTTTTTTATAATGAAACCTTTTGCAATCAGTATTAACTTCAGTCTTGTCGAAATGGCATAACTACTTATTAAATTTTGAAGTGTATTGAATTGCTACTGCTTATATGCAGAAGAACAAGCAAAAACAAAGTTAAATTTGATCCAAAATATAACTTTGTCTAAATATGTCGGAAGACTGCGTTAGACGAATTAACGGGTTATAGCCCCTCTACGTTGTTTTTGTAAAGATTCTAATTCAGGAAGATGAATCTATTTTTGAAAATGTACATTTAAAAACGGTTATTTGAAAAAATACAACCTCCCGTTTTTCCGCAGGAGAAACACCAAAATATTTGATCAATTTAAACACTTAACTGTAGTAGTATTTCATCTCAAACAGCTGTGAGTATGTAGGGTAAATATTTATAGCCGGCGACATTCCGATATTATTAGTTATCAGCATTGTTATTAATATTTTTTGCATTGGTTAGATTTTATAGGTTCGTATATTTTAGGAATTGGATGAAAAAAGTGTACTGTTTATAAGAGTGTTCTATCTTGGACGACCAAGCACCTTGCATAACTTTTCACGGTTACTGTTAAATGGATCTGAATATAGGATAAACCACGAAAATCTGTGACTGTCCAATCCTTCACTGCAAGAGAAAAAATATTTGGAATACCGCGTGGAATTGCTTTATAATACATAGAAATACTATTTAAAGCAACTATAAATTACCAATGGCGTTAAGTAAACGATACTGTTATTCCCTGAGCGTAACGTCGCTAATTTCTGTATTTTTCTTGTATTTAATTTGTATAATTCCAATACAAAAAAAACGTAAAAAGTATAAACGTAAATCTTTCAATTAAACTTTAACAAATTATTAAACTTAATATAAGAGTTATTGCGTTTCACACTCAAATAATGCTCAAATTTATTAAGAAGAAAGTACTAGTGGTTATGTGCGGTACGTTACAAAGGTACTCTAATAACTTAACGGTAATGTAATTAAAACGCTTGGTATCTGTAATTTTAAGTATAAACAAAGTCTTCATAGCCAGCTTAAACACATTGTGATACATACGATTTCTTCTACATTATTTATTGGATTTGCTTTGAGCATATCGCATGTATATTAATAAAAATTTCTATTCGGACTTTCTTGCAAGCAATGGCATTGATTATTTAGTCATGATCCCAAGTAGGGAAACTTTATTACACTTACAATGTTGTTGTTACGCATATGTTTATATGCATACTATTCGGATTTCTAGCGATTGCAATTGCTTTAGTCTTTGTAACATTTATCGCTAGGCCATCCGCACCGACTAGGTACTGGATTCGGTCGTTCTTGTAGTTATGGTGTATCTTCTGACAGCACCGTTATCATCTGCATATAACATATAAACTATATTTGTTTTCCATTTATATTGTTGCTGCAGTTTCACATTTTTCTAGTGCTGTTCTAAATATTTCTTTCTTAGAATCAATATTAAATTGTAAGTGATATAAAACTTTGCAAATAATCGAAAATATTGTATTGGTAGGGATGAATGGTATCATAAAACTCGTACCTTACTAATAATTGAGATTTTTTAAATTTGTTGAAAACAAATTGTCTTACAGCTACTATACGTGTCTCCATTAAGCAATCTTCGTAGTTTTAAAAAAGAAAATGTTTTACTAACAAAATTAGAAAACACAAAAAATGAGTAACAATACTTTTTATTTCAAAACAGAAAATGAAGTAGAAAAAAATTGGAATCGTTGCATAAATTATAACACATCACAACAGAAAGTACACTGTTAAAATATGTATTTTATAATTTATTGACATACAATACATAGTACACAGAAAGCATAAAGGCCCACAGAATAAAGTGTATTTAATTTGAATTGGTAATCAAAGTATCTATAATAAATGTATAGTATAGAATGTTTCTAAAAAAGGAAATCATTTTCACTACTTAAAATAAACTTACAAGTAGATTACACAATGAAGATGTGCCATGTTAATACCAATGGAATACATTATAAGTTAAAGTGAATCTATGAAATTAGACTAATTTGTTGCACACTGAACTCGTTGTCCTCCTGGACCTCCCATGTCACCATCCTCGTCATAAACATTTTTGTGATCCCGCCTACGAGATTCTTGTTCTAAATCAAAAGGTAATAGCGTACATTCTTCTGCTTGATCAGGAATCATTATTTCTGGTCTTGGAGGTAAACAATTTTCTAAAACAGGTATCGATTCAGGAGCTATCTGATTAGGGAAAATTACAACAAATTGAATTATTAAACGTCCTTTCTCAAACGGATTCTTGTACTGTGGCATGCCTTCGTTTAAAATGCATTTTACATCACCATGCTTAGTTACTTCACCAGGGATTGCAGTTATAACCAAATCACGATCGTCCAAAGTTTTAATTATTTTTTGATAACCACATAAAGCCTCAACCAGCTGAATTTCTTGTCGAATTATTAAATCACCTCCCGATCTCTTATATACCGGATGTTCTTTTTCATCTAATACGATAATAATATCACCTGGTTCCAAATTTGGCTCTTGATCACCTTCTCCAGTAAATAAGATTTTTTGTCCATCAACCATGCCTTTATCAACATGAACTTCTAAGATTTTACGCTCTCGTACAACCTTTTTTCCTTGGCACTGCTTACAACGATCTTTGGGATTGATACGCTCACCTTGTCCCCGGCAGTCGGAGCAGATCGTTTGTATTTGTTGAATCATTCCAAGACCTAACTGTTGAATTTGAACTTGCATTCCAGTACCTCGACATGTTTGACATTGCTCTACGGCACCTTTTTTCCCACCCCTTCCCTCGCATTTATCACAGATTACGTTCTTTTGTAAAGCCAATTTTCTAACAGTACCTCTGTACACTTCTTCTAGGGAAACGCTCATTTGATGTACAACATCTTTACCACGATGATCTCGCTTATGCCTACGTGTATCGCCAAAGAACATATTAAAGAAATCCATGGGACTCGAAAAGCTGCTAGCCCCAACACCACCTTCTTTAAGAGCTTGTTCACCACCTTGATCATAAATACGTTTCTTTTCTGGATCGGATAAAACTTCATAAGCATGAGATATTTGTTTGAATTTTTCCCTTCATTCGGATTTTTATCAGGATGATATTTTAAAGCCAGTTTTCTATAAGCCTTCTTCAAGTCATCTGAGTACACCCAGGTTTGACACCGAGTACGTCGTAAAATTTGGTTTCTTTCACCATTCTGAAAGAGAATATTCGAACTTTTAGATTATTGCTATAAACGTCAATTAGTTTTTTTTATATTTGCCAGGAAACTATTAACAATGAATCAATAATAAATACTTACTCGATTAAACAAAATTGTTAATAACGTAAATACTAAAATAGATTCTAGAAAACACGTGTACACGCTTAAATGTTCGAAGTTTTATAGAAGTTGTATTAGCTCTACTTTGTTAAACAACAACCAGAATAATAAAGGAAATAAATTTCTAGAATTTTCCTGATGCGAACATAAGCATTTGCAGAGGTCGAAAGAGAGAGAAAACTAACCTGGTTAAAAGAAGTGGAAGAGAAATAACTATAGGCTATCACACAATTCGTCGAATGTAATGACGTCAAACACGCTGTTTGTGGATATTTCGGTAACTACAATTTATGATAATATTTAAATATTCAGTGCAAAATCTAATGTCCTTATTAGCATTCAAAATATACAAACTTTTTAAAACTGGAAACAGTAGTCTTTGTTAAAAGCGTTCTTATGTTGTTTTTAAAATTTTTCTTTATGATGAACACAAAAAAACTTCGTACTTACATTAAAAGTGACTCATTATAAGATTAATATAGTAGGTATTACCATTGGTATTACGAACTGTTAAGAACATTCCAGATTAAAAATAATTATATAAAAGCTATATCGAATAAAAATCAAACTTAGACAGATCACAAATATTTAATTGTAAAAAAAGTATTATTAATTTTGAGCAATTTTCCAAATAATAAGCATCTAGTACTTACTATGATTTATAATTACCACATTTAGAAAATTCGTGGCAACGAATAGGAATATAACCGAAGTATTGGATTATTGTAAATTCTGTATCAAAGACTAAAACAAGTTTACAGTGTAATTCTGTCCTCTTTCCTCCTGTTTATTCTGTAAAATGTCTTCACTAGTCAATAAAATAATTTAAAAAATGATAAAGCATTTAGGGATAAAATCACAAGTTATGAGTTAATAAATATGGTTGAATTATTTGCTGAATGCAGACCGTATGCCTTTTTTTGTTGTGTAATAATTTTTTTAATTCTCTTGCCACTACTTTGAAGTTGTCATCTAAAAATGATACGAATAAAAACCTTATTAGAATTATAATTTAAATACGTATCAACCAGGGTGTTACAAAGTGCCAGCTATTCGAAGCAATCTTGTTCAGTTAAAACTGGAGAAATGGGTGTCCTAATTTGTAAACACGTTTCCTTTCTTTCCTGTTTACAATAAACTTTTCCTATGTGTATAAAACAAAATATTTATACTTACCAATTCAAATTGCATTCCGACATAATTTTTCACGAGAAGCATCGGGCAATAGAATCGAAAAGAAACAGGCAGCTGTAGTTTTTTTCCATTAAAGTTTCATGTTGCACTATGTTTAACCACAAATCACAACGCCCTTATTGAAATGCAATTTAAACAATAAGAGGTGCCTCCTTCTGCAATGCAATTATTCTAAAACATTATTAAACCATTAATCATTCATAAATTAGTATTATCTATTAAAATTTACCGTCTCATTGATATTAAGTTAAACTTAAGAGAACAGCGATTAAAACTTGTTATACAAGTAGCTGTAAACTAAAATTACCACAATTCCATTGTAAAATTGTAGGTGGCACAACAATCGACGGTATTTAGACGAAATTTGTATGAAGCGAATATCTGCTTATTGATTGGGTATGGCGTAAGTCTCCGTCCATTTTGTGAAATAATCTATCGCCACCAGAATGTATTTGTTCCCCGAATCAAATTCTGGGAACGGCCCTGCGATGTCAATAGCTACTCTTTCTAAAGGGCTTCCTACGTTGTATTGCTTCATCGGTGATTTGCGCTTTCTTGCTGAACCATTTCATGACGTCCTGTTTGCAATTCACCCAGTAGAATCGTTCTCAAACTTTTCCTAATGTCTTCTTAATGCCAAAGTGTCTTCCTGATATACCATCGTGGAGATGCTTCAACACTTCTGACACCCGGCTCTTTGGCACTAACAACTGTAGTCTGTTTCTCGTGCCCTCGACACTTTCTAAGTTTCGCTTAAGAAGACCGTCTTCTACTATCAAAGAATCCTACTGCGCCCAGTACTCTTTGGTGTTTCTGACCAAAACATCGACTTTTTACCAGGTTGGCCGTTATCTTTCCAGTCTAGGAGTAGTCTTATTTTAGGATCGTTTTTTCTTCGCGACACAACTGCTCAGGTTTCCACTTGTCATCAACCATAGCAGTTGTCCGGAGGCATTCGACTTTTTCTACAAGTCGCGAACATTTTGTTACTTGTCCTTTTGGGTTACGGAACTGCAATAGCCATTTTAAAGCGGCGTGGTCCGTTCTCCGTAAAAATTTTCGCCCATACAAATATTTGTAGAAATGTTCTGTGGACTTGACGACTGCTAACAGCTCCCTCCTAGTCACACAATAATTCTTTTCTGGCTTGAACAAAACCTTGCTATTATATGCAACGATTTTTTCTTGTCCACCTTGAACCTGCGAAAGGACCGCGCCTATGGCCAGATTGCTTGCATCGGTATTCAAAACAAATTTTCTATCTTTTTTTGGATAACTTAAAATCGGCGAAGTGTCTAGGGCCTGTTTTAGTTAGAAAAAAGCATTTTCCTCATTCCATTTGAATTTTGCTCTTTCTTCGGTCAGTTTCCTCAAAGGTTTGGCAATATTGGCAAATCCGGGTACAAATCGTCTATAATAGGTGCACAACCCATGGACTCTTCGGACCTGATGTTTGTACGACGTGGCCAAGGTATTGCACTTCCTTCTTAAATACGTGGCATTTCTTTGGGCTCAGTTTAAAATTTGCCTCACGTAGTCGCTGGAACACTTCTTTCAAGTTGTTCAAGTGTTTTTCAAACCAACTTCCAACCACGATTACGTCGTCTAGGTAAACCAAGCATGTCTTCCAAAACAATCCGCGCAAGATGGTCTCCATCAAACGCTCAAACGTTGCAGAAGTGTCACATAGGTCGAAGGGCATCACAGTGAACTACCACAAACCAGTTCAAATCGCAAAAGCTGTTTTTTCTTCCTTAAGTTCCAATTCTACCTGCCAGTAACCATTCTTTAAGTTTAACGTGGAAAACCACTGCGATCCTGACAGGGCGTCTAACGTATCGTCAATTCTCGATAAAGGGTAGCTGTTCTTTTTGGTCACGTTCTTTAGCTGTCTGTAGTCTACGCAAAACCTCGTTTATCCATCCTTCTTCTTTACGAGTACCACAGGGGACGCGCATGGGCTACTTGAAGGTTCAATCACGCCTTCTCTCTCCATATCCGTAATTACTTGTTCGGCTTCTTATCTTTTCGCTAAAGGAAGTCGGCGTTGTTATCGTATCGGCTGAGCGTCTCCGGTATTAATTTTATGCTTTACCACGTTGGTTCTTCCTTTGGAACCACTCTCCAGCGGGAACACATCTTGATATTGTTGGATCAACACTTTAACTTTAGCCAGCTGGTCTTGATTGAGGTTTTGACATTTGGAGGTAAGAATGTCCAATAGATGTAGTGGGAATTTCTTCGGCGACGTATCTTCGTTAGATTTCACGGAACACATCTTGATATTGTTGGATCAACACTTTAACTTTAGCCAGCTGGTCTTGATTGAGGTTTTGGCATTTGGAGGTAAGAATGTCCAATAGATGTAGTGGGAATTTCTTCGGCGACGTATCTTCGTTAGATTTCACGCATATCACAATTTGTGATACTAGCGTTCATTGGCCTACCACGGTCTTTTTTTCAATGTTACTGGATCTAAGTTAATATTTAAGATCTTTACTGGCATCGTGTTTTTCACTCTTACTAAAGATCTGCCAACGATTAGTCGTTTTTCAACTAAGTCGCCCTCCATCGGTTCAATCGCCCGAATGTAGCTTTCCATGGAGATTTTCATCTAGGCGTGCCATCGCCACACTTTTAGTCCTTGCAGACAGAGTCACGTTTTCACTCAGTAAGACTAGCACGGCTGCCTTCTCTGACGAATGAAAAGGAATTTCTTCATTGTCGATCTTCAGGACATCGTTCTTCATATCCAAATGGAAACCATATTTCGCTCGTCGCCGTTCGAAGTCGTGCTGTTACTGGTGATGTCTTCTCGTTTTTCAATAACATGTCAGGACGAATGATGGTCTTCGTCGCTCCCGTGTCAACTAATAACTGAACACTTCGGCCAGCAGTTGCTCCATTAGCGATGCCATTTGAATGGTAATCTCCGGAAAATGACTAGATGAGATTAACTTTGTCTCTTTTGGTCAATTCGTTCCAAATTTTCCAGCGCTCTTCTTGTCTTCTTCTTGAGTTAAGTACGATGCCGTCGTACATAATATATTTCACTGCAGTTCAAAGTTGTCACTCCTCTTTCTCGAAGTATTTGTCGCGCTATCTTGTCGATCCTTTCCAGTGTCTGCGCGGGTACTTCTGCAACACAGCAGAGTTACTGACCGTCTCGTTGCGATGCTTGTTTTGCTGCTTCAAACTCCAAGGCATGCACTAATGCGTCATCCAATGTCTTCGGTCGCGCTAACTGCAGAGTCTGTTGCGTTTCGCTGTCTCGGAATCCGTCTACAAAGGTTTGCATAGCCAACTACTCCAAGAAGGTATCTAGTGCTGTAGGATACCCTAGTCGTGTTAATATGGCGATGTGAGCCTCGAACTCTTTCGGCTTTTACTTTGACCTTGGTACACTTGTTGAAGATGAGCATCTCCACATCTAATTTCTAAACGTGAAATTAAGAGTTCGTAATTTTCTTGCAGGTGGTCAAAAACAGTCTATAAAATTTCAAGCGCTTCTCTAGGTAAGGGCACTATTAAAGACGTCGTTTTCTGCTTGTTGCTCCAACCATTGGCTGTAGCTGCGGCTTCAAACTGCTTGTAGTAGGTTTATCATCAAAATTTGACGGTACAACTTTAAACTTGTGAGTGGTTTCTTCTCTATGGTTCATTATTAAATCTTCATTCGTGATACTTCCTTCGCCGTGACAATTTATTTGGCTCATTATTTCTTCGAGCTGTTGTATTTTTTCTCTTATTTTTTTCTTTTACATTAAAGTCACGTACATTTTTAATTCGTTGTATTTATCTCGAACACGCGTTAATCACTTATTTATTTAAACTTTGTTACAAGCTTATAGGCAGTGTTGTAAATTATCTATATAAATTCATATAGATAAATTAATCTAGATTCATACACTGCGGTGTTCGTGCTCAGATGGAAGATGGTAATCGTAAATTAGTTGTTTGCGTTGGTTCGAAGAAACAACTAATTTCCACACGCAAGAGTCAGACAAAAAGATGCGTACACGTTTACATAGAAAATCTTTCACAATACACCAACGAGAGAAACGACGAGGAAAATCAGAAACTTTAAAAACCAAACCTAAGTACCAAGCATCAGTAGTAGGCCTAATAATCCTAGAAACTGAAAAAACATTTGGAAGAAGAAAAGCTAAAGAACGAACCGGACGTCCAAGTTTCTCAGCTTTAGAACGACTTAGGAATAATATAGAAGAAGAAAGTGATGGAATATTAAGAGAATCCGCAACAGCATTAACAGAAGCTGCTGAAGTAGCAGTCTTACTCGTAGAAATCAAAGATGGTTCTAGAAGTATGTCAGTCCTTTCGGGTGTTAGAAGACTAAAAAAATTGCTGCAGTTAAAGTTGGACTCCGAACGTTTGCCTAAAGAGACCAATTTAGAAAAGGACGTAATATCCACCAGTGCAAAATGAGATTGATAAAATGGAGTCAAGTTGCAGCGAATTTAAGCTGGGTCTTTTCTGAGACCGGTTCTAACAATTGCATAAAAAGATATCGCATAGCAGTAACGTACATCCCAATCGATTCCTTAGGTTTCATGACACGATTACGAATAGTATCCATTAACCGTTCGTCATAATCTAACGGCAGAAATTCAGTTTTAAACATCGCAACAACCTCATTCCACGAACGTAAAGTATGTCGTCTACTTCTAAACACAAGAAGAGCTTTACCTGATTATTACCCTTATTTAAAATTAACCAATCATAAACGATAACATCACCGGAAGAGATATAATTACACCGATAAGTATGCCTGTTGATAAGTAACCATGAAAACGCTCTAAATTCAAAAATTCATAAACGTCAACCATGTCACGTTTTGGCTCGACTTTTGTAACGTCACTAATAATTATTATGACAATAAATATTTTTTTTGCTTTTTTCGAGTAATAATGATTTGAATTTCATTCGTTTTTGTAAAATTATCTAAAATTCGACACCTGGACAGAACTCTTGCCAAAATGTAATCATCCTCGCGTTTCACGCTCGGGTGATTACTAGGCAACACATTTTTCGTTTCTGTCAAAAAGGTGTCTCATTATCGATAATTTTACAAACACTTATGATATTACATATGATAACACCCCAGGAGCTGAAAGAAAAAGTTGATTCTGAGAAACTCCACGAGACAAACACAGCTCATGAATACGAATAATAAATTTAATAATAATAAATAAAATTTTGTTGCACTCGCCGTAAAGTATAATTAAATTTAAATAATCTACATTGGAAAACTCTATACGAGGCATTTTATGCTTTCTTCCAAAGCCTTACTAGATTTTTATATAGTTTTACTTAGTTTCATAGTTTTTACTTTCAAAGCCTTATATTTCAATAATTATAAGATTTAGACACTGGACATCCCTAATGAGTTTATCTTTAAAAGTTATGTGAAATCTAAAATAAACTAAAATACATGGTGTTCCATTATAAATAATGAAGTCTTAGGGATTTTGAAAAGTTTGGAATGATGGAAATATTATGGATATCCGGTACAATAAATTAAAATTTTGAATTTTTTTAAAAATATCTCATAAACGGTAAACATACGGTATAGAGTGCGCTTATGAAACTTAAAACTAGAATTCAGCAAACAATCCAAAAATGTAAAAATATACAAGGTGTTCCATTTAAAATAACAAAGTTGATAGCTACTTTCGGTTAAGTTAAAAAGATCATATTCTCAAACGCACATATACCATCTTTTAAAACTCTATTTCATTTAGTTTTAGAGATACCTCTAATAGGCCATCATCGTGACTAGTGATGTAAATTACCCGGATATTTATTTTTAAGGGTAAATACCATAGGTAAATACCCGGGTAAATACCCAAAACGGGTATTTACCTAGGTATTTACTTTTAACTACTCAAAACAGATGAATTGATGTAAGGTATGGTAACGAAAATTAGAATTTATAAACGTTTAACAACTTTTTAATTTTATAAAACTAAAGTAATAAAAACAAACGTAGTAATTAAAAATGCATCATGGATTTTACATAAAATAATTTTTTTCTAGTTACAATGCGTAAAAGAGTAATAATGTATTACGTGATTTAAACAAATATTGTTTATAATTCTAATTTTAATATTAATCTGAATCAGATTCAGATGTTTCATAATGGGACTCAGAGTTTGAATTATCAGACAAACTGCACAAATTATTTGTTTCTGTGTAATTTTTTTCAGTTGTCAATAATTGTACATTTTCTTTTTCTTGTGTTGGATTTTTTTCGTTAGTTAAATCTTTTTTTGTTTCTTTGCCATTGTCTCCTGGTTACATGCATAATCTTCCAATTATATGATACATATGTGAGTTTAGCTGCTGTTTCAGATGTTAAACGGTTTCTTTTTTTACTGTGAATCCAACTAAAAATGCTGAAAGTTCTTTCATATAAGTTTTTCCATTTTGTTTACATTGGCATGTTTGTACTCAGCATTGAACACTTTTATTTTTTTTTTAACAATAAGAAAGTTCCAAGCAGGTCCTTTTTTTCCCATTGTTTTTTTCGCTCATTCACATTCACTATTCAATAAATCAAAACAAGATGAACTAAATGAAAATGAAACATGGCATTGCGAGAAGATTTTTAAGGAAGTATATACTAGTTGTTTTTGTAAATTCAGCTTTTTCTTCATTACTACATTCAATAGTTCGACTAAATTTTTATAGTGTTATCCCTGTGCAAAAGCGTGGGGATATTTTAACTAAAGTACTTGGAAGAAATATCAAATTCCTGGAAGAATGAAGTAAATAACACACATAACGCGATAACTTTATCTTGGATTTATTTTTGTTCTCAGTTTCACCAAATTTAAATTACAGTTTGTTTACTGTTCTTTACTACAACATAGTGTTAAAAAAAAGTTGTTTTTTTAGGAAAAAAATTATTTTTTCGGCACATATTGATCAATTTGTTTTAATAATACTTAAATTAATTTGTTTACTTTTCTAAATGGTAGCAGATAAAATTTTGTCTATATTGTGCGTGAGACAAACTTACGTTATGGCACTTGTCGCCGCCGTTTTGTTTTTTTTTTTTAATTTGAACACTCCAGTAAAACTAATCCGTAATTTTCGATTTATTTTGATCTTTTAATGTTTTAATAAAATTTGATGTTTAATATTGTTTGTTCGTGTAAATGCTATAATTTCACCTTTGAAATAAACAACCAGTTAATTAAATACAACCTACGCATATGGACATATGTATATAAAATTAATATATACTTCAGCTTAATATAAAAATTGATCAACGATAAATTTTCTTAAATACCCAGTTTTTAGGGTGTTACCCAGACCTCGGGTAAAAACCTAGGTAAATACCCAAAAAATATTTACCTACCCACTGGATATTTACCCAATCCACATCACTAATCGTGACACATCCTGTACATATCTGTTAACAAAGACTTTTTAGATAAAATTATAGAATGTTTTGTTTCATACGATAAAGTTGACTCTTTTATTCTTTCTCCCAATCTTAAAATACATTCATGATTTAAAACAGGATTTAGCAATAGTATCCCTGAACTCGAATTTAACTGGTTTTCTTTTGATAAAGTCTAAAGTCATATATTCTTCAGGAAACTTTTGTTGTTAAACAAATTTAATCCAATAATTTTCAGCATCAATTAATTCTTGAACAGAAATGTGACCAGTTAACTTTTCGGTAGGACATTGCAAGTTATATAGAAATCTTGTTATGTATGCGGTAATGCGTAATAACTTTTCGACATCGTTGTAGCGGTCTAATGAAAACAAAGCTTCATTTTGTTTAAACTGTTCCTTTGTAGTCGCAATGAAGACACTAACGCCATTTTCATTAAAACATTCATCTTTTGACCAATATTTTAAGCTATAATTCAACCATTCAGGTTCATGTTTCTGTACATTTGAAGTTGACTTGCGGTTATTCCTCTTGTTAATAAATCGGCTGGATTTTCTTTACTTGGACAATATCTCCAAATTCCTTTAGACTTAATTTTATTAACCCTATTTGCTTCGTAGGGTTTCTATCTTATAGCTTTTCCATGTATCCAGTATAAGGCTATTTTAGAAACTGCCCATAGCACAATATTGTTAAAACTTAAGCCACAATTATCTAATAAATAACTTTGTAATCGCGCACCACACAACGCTGCAGTTAGTTCTAACTTTGGCTAAGTAAGTATTTGTTTACTAATTTTGTTTATAGGAGAAACACGAGATTTTGCCATAATCATGTTACAGTTTTAATCTCACCAATTTGCGTTACGTACGTGACAGCACCATACGCGTGCGGACTTGCGTCTACAAAAATATGCAATTCTAATTTAGTGGCTTGGTTGGTTACACCGGTCACACGCTCAAAGTTGTCGTCATTTAGCACGTTATTTAAATCAATTTAATACAGATGTTGTCCGAATTAGTATCCCATTTAATACTAAGCACTTTCACATTACTACTAGTGTTTACAAAACAATCATTTAAACACGCTGTATTTGTACACCATTCTCTTAAATTTAATTTTGTCGGACTCATTTTGTTGCATTTACAAAAATAGATTTTGCTTTTTCAATTGTGATAACAGCGACTACAAGATCATCACCATAAAACGATTTCTTCCATTTCTCACAGACATAACTTTGTTCTAGAGGTTGTTGAGAAAAATGTTTTCTCAAGGTTGCTGCTAATATGAATGGACTGCTAGTTACTCCAAAAGTTACTCTTTTCATGTGGTATTTAATTATTTCAGGTAAGTTAGAACATAAATCAATAGGTTTTTTATACCACAGAAACTATGGCTATCACGTTCTTCTTTTACTATTTTTTTTTCTTTTAATTGATTAGTTTTAATTAACCGACGCGTTAAAATTTTAACACGAGTTAACGCCGTTTGGGTGCAAATCGTTCCACGGTAGATAAGTTTCGTATCGCCTATTATTGTAACAAATTTTATTTTTTATAAATTCTTTGATACTACATTGGCTAATTGTTTTCTCGTTATTAACTATCCCTAACGACTCTAACTCCCAAAATTTTTTTAAAGGCATTCCTGTTGTGGATTTTTGGATATAAAGAACAGTAGCTAAAATGCAGTTAAAGTTGTTATCTAAAGAGTCGCCTTTTCCATGCACCGTCCATCTTAATTTAGTGCTTATTGCAGTTAAACCGTCTGAAGTGCGTTTATTTTCTCCATCAACAAGTATCCAGCAATTATCAACTCTAATTAAAAGATTGATCCCATCAATTGGTTGACCTTGAGTCCTGTTATCCGCTAATTGTGGATCGCTAAGAACTGGAATTCTTCAAGTATCAAGACATATTTCTGGCACTTTGATGGCATTAATTTCAATAACATCGCGAGAATATTGTCCGACTATTTTAAAACACACTTTATTACAGGTACGAACAGGTGTTCGTTTACTACTTCCAAAATGCAAAATCGAAATTTTATGCGTTCCTATAATCAGTAAATTTAAATGTCTTGAAGCACATTCTTTTATGAAAGTTAATTGACTTCCACCATCTAATATTAATCTTATCATTAACTTATCGCTAGTATTACTATTTACAATATATGAACACGCCGTTTGTAAGTAAACGTTATTAATCGTGTTACTTTGGCTAGCCATTAAATTTGTTGATTGGTTCTCTTCGGGTGCTTTTATTACGCTTATTTTTTCGCTTTGTTTATTAGTTTTATTTAAACTACTAAAGTTAGATTCGCACATGGTGACATGCCTAGCTTTACATTTTATTCCGTTTGTTTTACAATAACGCGAATTGTGATATTCGAGTACAACGATAACATCTAGTTTTAAAAGTCGCTTTCGTTCCTCAATTGTTAATGAGCTATCACAGTTGATAGTTTCGTGCGCTTCTGATTTCCAAAACAAACAATTTTCGCGAGCGCTATCAAACAAAACAAAACAAAACTTCAAACAAGATGTTACGTTTTGCAGAAGCCGTGCAAGAAATTCTATACTAAAAACTCGAGAAACTTTTAAATCACTAAGAACATATTCCCCTTCTTATATCACATCATTTTAAAACAAATGATATTGACTTATCCAATATTAATCATAATGTTAACTAAAATATTTACTGAATCTAAAAATTCGCAACTTCATGGACTACTACTTCTATACTGGAATTGTCTATGTTTGACATTCTCTTATATTTTATCAGATAAGAATACAAAAACGACAAGCTGTTGAACTTGGTTTTCGACATGTCCATCTGATCTACTTGGAACACCTTTGTTCATTTTCCTTAGATTGTCTGCAAACTGAGTTTGCAAATTATTTATTTTGTTAAGAATCTCATCAGTTGAGAAACTCTGCTTATATGTCTTCTCCAGTACATCTTTTATAATCTCCAGAGCTTTATGTCTCTACAAGTTCTTGTGATATCCAGGAGAATCAATCTACAAAAAAATACAATAAAATAATTCGGTACGAATTACTTAGGTTTTAGTTTATATAAAACATGATGCATTTCAAATAAGCTACAAGGGTCTCGATTAACCAATGAGTCCTTTTTTTTGCCATTGCTTTTTAAAAACGAAACAAATTGCAAAAGATGCTTATAACCTATAAAGTAACGTCAGATTCAGATACAACTATGGTGAACATATTGCACGAAAATTCATATTTAATATTTTATTTTTCAGGTTGCTTCACCTGCTAACAGTAGCTATTGCGCATGTAAAGTTGACGATCCATCCAAGAAAAATTGATCCGGATCTAGAAAAAAGTTAACCTTGACTAAAAACCTTGATGGAAATCTATCTATAGCATGCTTTTCTGGCAGATATTTTAATAAAGTTCTTGCACTAGAAACTTGTATGAAAACTTGACAAAAAAAGTATAATGTAAAACAGCCTTAATAAGCCTGTTATTTAAAGTTTTTCCATTTTTTGAAGACTTAGAAAAATAATTTACCGTTATTTAAGTTATTTTAAGTAAAAATATTATAAAGATTTAAGATATCTACTTACCCGCAAAAATGTATAAGTAACAGCAACGTTGCTTTTTTGCTTATTTAGTCGAATCTAAAAGTTATACTATTAAAAAAAAACAAATTTAAGACAAAAGCAAACAAGAAATAAGTTTTCGCGTTCATTTTTGATCTTTGCATCTAGGGCGGTTGCTAATTCCATAGAGAAGATTATATTAGAGAGGCATCTGCTGTATAGAAACTTGTAACACCGTTTATGATTATAAGGGACTTTCGGCTTAGACCGCGTCGTAGTTAAACACCCAGACTTAGGCTTGGTCCTAGTCTCTCCTTGAGAGCCATGACAAGAAGTAGAACTTGGCTTTTGCCGTATTGTCGTTCGTGAACCCAAACAAACTGACGTTTCGCAAGACATTGCAACTTGCAACTTCAGAGTGGTAAATGTCAGACAAAACAACCGCGAAAGCTTAAGATTTTATATTGGGACATAGTTTCTGACGGTTGTGGGGAAAACCAATAGCGCGAATTTTAAACTTAAAGAACATCAATTGTTATTACAATGGTTTATTCTGAACGCTTTTTTATTTTTGAAAGAGTAGTTATTAAAAAACTCGCACTTTTTGATAATTATGCATTAAGAAAAGCGACTTGTTTTATGCAAAGAATGTAGAAACTGGAGTTAATTAACTTCCTGGTTTATTGGAATCAACACCGTATGTGAATCTTGTAATAACCGTTTTGTGCTTCCGTCCGTTTTGACATATTTTACAGGCATCATAATCGGCCAGAAATTTTACTTTTCCGGCCTAGGCCGGTATAGTGTAGTAGAATTTTATAATTAAAAGTTGGCACTAGTAATCATTAATTAATTAAACGTCATCTGTCAATTTTTCAGATTTGTTAACATACACCATTATCTGTGTTATTGTTTAGAGTAGCACTAACAACATTTTTTAAACAAACATAATCAATTTTCTTATACCTTACAATTGCTAACAACAACAATGGTTTTATTTTCATATAAGTGAAATTGTAATAATATTATGCAATTGTCAAATTAATTTCAAAAACAATTGTATTTCGTCAGGTTTTCGTTTTATTAACATATGTTATTAAATTTTATTAAAAATCAATACTTAAATAACTGCTTTTAATTAATTTATACTATAAAGGTCAGCACAAAAAATGTTGTGTATCACACGTGCTAAAAGTATTCTGCGAGTATTCGCCTTTTGTAGGCCTCTGCTTCGCCTCGACCTACAAATATGCTCATACTCGCAAAATAGCACTTTCTGGACTAGTGATACAAATAACTATTTTTAAAACGAATATGAAAACCTTCAAATTTTAAATATCTAGTAATAAACGTTCGAGTCAAACACGTGTAAAAATAACTCACATTATTTAATCGATTTTATTCAGAAATGCAACAAAAATGTAATTCAGCATTGATAACATTTATAGTCTTCTAGGTAGTAAAGAGAGGAAAAGAATCAGCAGCAACCAATATTACAATAGGCAATAAAATTTGCCTGTATTTGTGTTTTTTATCGATAATTTTTATATAGTGTTCCCTAACGGCTGTGGGGAAAAGTTTTAGCTCAGGTGCAAACGACAATAACGTTGTTCCGCTTTCTTTAATTGAACTTTCTCGGAACTTCAGTGGTGGCTTCTTTATTAGCTCATTTGGTCAATGACCCTCCGGAAAAATTAATAAAGAAGGCATTTTATTTACTTTATAATTAAAGATAAAATTATCAGCGTTTGAATTTCATGCGTTTAAATAATTCTCAATTTAAACGCAAAAGATAGTAAACTTGTGAATCTACCCGAGACTCACATTTACTTGTGCCCGCGTGTATAGGTACTATATTAAAACCGAATCGTAAATCATAGTTATTGTCAAGTCATTGTAGTCAAGAGTAAGACAGACAAAATACAATTTCATGCGAGTTAGAAGATAAGAAACTGTTTTCTTGCGGTCTTCAGCCGGGGGTCAGTCCGCGTGTATCAGTGCAATGCTTACGTGACTTACGTCATTTATCATTATCTTTGCAGCACGTGTGAGATGATGCCAAAATTGACATTTTTTATCACATATGACAAACTTTACAGTCGATTTTCTTAGTTGATCGATAATATTTATTTGTTTTATTTTTTTATCTTTTTGTTTCATAATAACGGAGGTATCTACAAGACATAGTAATTTTAAAGAATCTATGTATGATTCGTCAGATTGGATTTAAAGTAAATATAATGGATTTAACTGTTTTGTATTGTTTTTGTTTTCACATGATTGATTATATCTTGTAAAAATAATGTTACCAATTTATAGCATTTAAAAGAAAAAGTGAAAAAGCACTCGTTACGACGAATCACATAAAAAGATGTATGAATTATGCAACTCTTGCTCACATTAATATTAGTTTAGAATCGGACAGCGCTTGCCGAAAGGCAATTAAAGACCACAATGAAAAAGTTTGTCAAAATAAAGTAATTGATTGACTTTACCTATAAATACCGTGGAAAGTGAGCGATGTGTCTCTACATTACAAAGAATTAAAACATTTCTGCGCAATCGGCAATACTATGGGACAAAAAAGATTGTGCGCATTTTATGCTAAGCATTGAAAATTCTTGTTAATCAGTTTTGCAATTCTTAAATGTTAACATTTTGTTGGTTTAGTTCAACTGCAGCGAGTTCTGTATGTAAAAAAAATTTTTTTTGAGAAGGAGTCATACCCTCTTAATCCGCCCATGCTTGTCGCGATATATAACTATAATAATAATTTCTTGAATAAACATTTGTCTATAAAAATTTGGATGTTGAAGGTAAAATTTATACATATATAAGTTTTTCATTTAGTTTGTTGCTATTATAAGTATATAAGTTGGGTTATTTTATGTATCATAATTTTAAGTATGATATTTAAATGTTGATTTATTGGAACGGCGTTTGCGATTACCTTATATCAGTTACACAATAAATAATAAAAATCTTGATATATTAATAAATTTGACCACCATTTCAAACTGTATTCAGACAGGCGGACGTTGCTATATTTTAGGTTTTAATTTTCTTTAAAGTGAATATCGTTGACACTGCTTTACCAACATTTAAAAAATTTTGGTAGTATTTTTTTAAATGTTTGTTTACGTGTTTTTTTTCAGGTGTTTTTTCCTGGAGAGGTTTTCCGTTTTTTTTTCTTGGTTTTGTTCTATGGACTCTTTTTTTAGATTCAGGAAGTTGTATACCTTATCTATTTCTGCTTTAAATTCTAACGATAACGATATCATTGATATTAAACTTGGATCCTAGACCATCATTATTTATTGTGTTAAATACAAAAATTAGAACAATTGTTTAGCACTTCATGTAATAATAAGTATAATATAAACGATTACAGCATTGTATGTAAATGTAACAAACTTAACAATAAGAATCACTATAAATCTATTACACAAAATTATTACATGCAAGGGTTGGAAGCTACTTGATTGCAAAATATTTTAACATTTGGGCTGGGTAATCGTAGTTTAAATAATTTTCCTTGTGGCATGCAAATGCAAACTTTATAATGAGCCTTGCTGAATTCGTTATGCTTTGATAAAATTGTATCAACGATTACTACATTGCTACTATTAATTAATAAAGAACGAGACTCCAAATGTATATTTTGGTCAGCGCTCCAAGTGATTTTTTTACTTTCCATATTTGTACCTTCAGCGCCTTTTAAGAAGACGTGTCTACCTTCGAATTCTAGTTCCTTGTTTACTGGACTAACGACGCGATTAGTCTCCATCATTTTTGTATCTATATTATTTAAATTTTTATATTTTACGAAATCTGTTGAATTAGTAGAAAATATTAAACCGTTATTTTTATTTTTTATTTCAAATTCGTCAATTTCTTCAAGCGTAGTTCCATTGCTATCCACTTTTATTTTGTTTATTGATCTTCCGTATTTTATAGCTAATTTCACAATTAGTGAACCATTTTTGGAAACAATTTCGACCGGTATATTTAAAAATCCTTCGATTTTACCATCGCGTTTGTATATATTGCCTAAATCGGTGTCTCCGATAAACTTTAAAGCTTGTTCATCTGGTATCAACTCTAAACTTTGCATTCCTTGACCCAAACGTAAGACTCCCAAAATCACAATCGTTAAAATTAAATTACCAAATGCAAGAATGAATAACAAAAATACTAATGTCCAAAATGCAAATGTTTTTCTACCTTGTAAGCCAACTTTATTGTAATCCTGTTGATGAACAGGTATGTAACCAGCTTTGCAGTTGTTATTATTATTGTGATGTTTTGGAATGCTTCGTTTTAATAGACTTTTATCACGAATTGAAATGGAGTCTATTCCATCTGATAAAATGTCTGATGAAGGAGATGTACTTCGGCATTCATTCATTTTCTTTCACTAAAAATGGAAAATTAATATCATTTGCACTAATTTACTGTTACCTACATTTGCTGATGAAACCGACTTGCTGAAAATAGAACGTACGATGTACTAAAAATCATCTGAAAACTTCGATCGGCGTGGCAACGGTTAAATGTGCGCAAGCTTCAATATCTAAATCGGTATTGCCTAAAAGAATAAATAAGCATGTTTGAATTCGTTAAATTTACTTTAATTAAATATCTATGTGTTTAATATAAATAATAACTTTATTATCAAAAATATTTTTAATGTGATTACTGATTACATAATCAGCTATTCATATTACATTAGAATTTGAATTGAAATTTCTACTATCACACTATTTTTTATCGAGAGAAAATGCACATACATACAAAAAAAATTCTCTCGAGTCAAGATAAATTACTTTATTTTGTGTAAATAGTGACTTTCATATAATTCTAAGACATATTTTCTTAAAACAAGTTAAGCGTTTCCTTTAAGATATTTACTAACAATAAAAAAATTAGAGTTTCAAAACAAGATAGTTTGATATTCTCATTTCAATACTAGCAATGATCGTTTTAAAGTTTTGGTTCTCTTGTTTTAATATACAAGGTATTTAATTTGATCTATCATATACAATTTATTGAGTATCTGAATGTTTAAATCGAATTCATCTGGTTTATAATTAAAGATATATTTATTTAGTTTGTGTACGTGAGTTTGTTAATTTAATCTTCACCGTGATTTGATTTAAAAGTTAATGTTTATGTGAAAGCAGAATAGAAATAAAAAACTTCTGTTTAAATTTTAATTATACAATATATATTTATGAGTGATAAATTATTATATAAAATATATCAATTTAACAAAAATAACTGCACTTTTCTTTTTGGAGAAGCATCAGTAAAGATTTTTGACATCTTCTGCATTTAGTGAGTTGAACTCTGACTGGTGTACTTCTGAGTCTTTTGAAATTACAGTACTAGTAGGTCCAGAATTCCATAACGCCGACACACAAGGATAATTATTCTGTATAAATAAAATACAAAATTAGAATTTAAAAAATTGACAAAAACATTACACCATTAAAATAACACGTTAAAATTTACACTAATAAAAAAAAGAAAGCGATTTCTATACATACATGTAGTAGGTAGTTCTAGATAACTTCTTTTAAGGGTTCCCAATTCTTATAAAATTCTTCGTGTCCAAACAAGCCAAACGTTCTAAATACACCGCACAATTTGCAGAACACTACACAAGTACGAATCACAACAATCTTAATATAAAAATGCTATAAATTAGTTTCATCTTTTTCACACGATGCATACATACATTCAATTCGAGGTAATGATAATAACGCGGTCACGTAACTGCATGCTAAGCATTATCAAAAAGTACAATTCTCAAAACAAAAAAACAAATTTCTCCATTTTAGAACATCAATGTTTCTATGGTTTTAATATTTATAACAGTTTTATACATTGAAGTGCATAGTTTTCTTTGTTTTTAGAACTCATTGCATTATTTCTATGAGATTTCTTTAAAACAAGAGCAATTCCTAAAAAGATAAGTTATAATTCTCTTAGTTTGAGATCAGGTTTAATTGAATCTAGTAAAAATATTCAAGAGAATATAAATTTTCAATTCGAGATAACTTTTTTTTCTGTGTAGTTTAGTAAAAACAATTAATTATTATTCTTTAACTATAGATAACTAAATCATTCTAGGATTTGAAGCGATTATTTTAATAACAAATACGCGTAATATATTTTTCAAACTTCTTCCGCCTTTGAAAATAAAAGCGTACACTTTTTGAGTTTTTTGTCTTTAAATAAAAAAAAATTAAGTGGATCCAATAAAATAAAAACCTTATGTAAGCGTTTGTCTTGGGAACTACCCATTTAAAACTGTTAAAGTCTAATGGAAAATTCCCATTAAATTGTTCTAATATTATGTTAAAGAAACAAATAGAAAACCATTAAATTTTTTGTAGATAAATACTCTATGCACCTCTATATACCTATTAAAACCAATAAAAACCCACACTTTTATAATGCGTAATAATAATTATTAATAAAAAAACTTAATATTAAATAATATTTTTATTGTAAATTTCAAATTAAAACATTTGCCTTTACCTTCTATCGGGAAAATTTGATTAATCCCAATAAATAATTCGTTAATCTATTGTGCTTATATCATCGTTACTTTCGGTAAACTGCTATAAGGGCATTTTAATATTATCTTCCTTGGTACCTTTTCTTTTATACTACGGCAAAAGCCAAGTTCTACTTCTTGTTTTATCTCTCAAGGAGAACTAGAACCAAGCCTAAGTCTGGGTGTTTAACTACGACGCGATCTTAGCCGAAAGTCGCTTATAGTCATAAACAAAACAACCGCGAAAGCTTAAGATTTTATACTAAGTAATAGCTGTTCTCGTCGCTGTGACCTGCCAATTTAATTGTCTTTAAGTACAACTTGTACTTCTTGAATAAATTTTGTTAACACATAGGCACTGAAACTCAAACCATTGACTTGTATGTTGCGGAACTGATAAAACTCTAACATTCACGCCGTTTGATCAAAAAAACAGTTTTAGAGTTTAATGTATGCTTTAGATCTTAATTTTATTTTAGACAACGAAGGGTATTTAACTGATGAAAATTTGGCGACATAGTTTTAAAGGTTCTATCAGCATACTAATACTAGTCTATAATTGTATAATTTTCTTATCGTTCAGTTCAGTTGATACTATTTATCGATAGACGTTAAGCTGCTACAAGAGATTGACAACAATTTAATTTAACAACAAATTTAACTATTTAATGCGTTTTTAATGTTGTTTTTGATTTTTTTTTAAGTTATGCGACTTTTGCACTTCACATTTAAAAAATCCTTATTTTCAATATTTTTAACAAACATTTTTATCTTGCACATACAAAGTAACGGTAAACATGCATTCTAATTTTTACTTGTCATTCTGTCATTTTTCTTCTTAAATATTAAAGAAATTACTTGTCACGCGTAGCAAAGAGTATAGTAAACACGATCATATAGTATATATTGAAACGTTCAAGAAATTATTCTCAAGTTCGAGAGCCTTCACGAAGTTATCCATTTTCCAGAACGTTCATTGAAAGATATAGAACATTCGCGAATGATTGCCAAAATATACAAACGAATGATAGGTAAGTTATTTCAGTAGTTCGAAGTCGGCAGTGTTAAGAAGATTATTCAAGTTTAAATAAATAAATGGTTAACGCGTGTTGAGATAAATAAAATGAAACGTTCGAGAAGTTATTTGCAAATGCAACAGCCTTCTAGAAGCTGTTATCCACCTTCTAGAAGATAAACCGAAAAATAGGGAACACTCGAGAAGGATTTTCGTATGTGTATATATACCGCCGAAACAAATAGTAGGTCAGTTATTGCTCGAATGCGAATACAGCAGTGTTAAGAAGATTATTAAAGTGGAAATAAATAAGTCGTTAGCACGCGTGTGTCTAGATAAATATACCGAGAATAATTGTGTACGTGATTTTTAGTGTAAACAAGTGTGAAGCTATCCACAGACGTTATCTTATCTTCGCGTAAGTGATAGCATATTAGTGTTTTATATAAATTACTGTAAGTTTTTATCCTTAGATATTTAAATTTAATTAGTTCGGTTAATTTAAAAGTGTACATATTTCTAGAATAAGTAAACGTATTTTAATTGTTTTAAATAAATTAGTTTTTAATAAATAAATTCGCAACAATACGGAGTATAACCTGTACCTGACTTTAATGTAAACAAGTGTCAGGTTTCGTTAAACTGAAGTTATCCGCGGACTTTATCTTTCGTGTAAGTGATAGTGCTATATAAATTCGTGTAAGTGTATGTATTAAATATCCTTAGATTTAATTAGTTCGGTTAGTTATAAACGTGTACATATTTGTAGTACAAATAAATTAGTTTTAATAATCGTTACATTGGTGATAAAGTGTGCGGTATCGAATATGGTTGTGTAAATAAATAAGCTGTTCGCGATTTTTAGTGTAAATACCATTAAGTAATTTAATATCGCTCCCGTAATCAATGAGGTGTAATATACTAACTACTGGAAAAACCACTCCGCATGCTAGCATGGTTACGAATTCGGTCCGACTTTATTTCTTGTTTCCCCACTTCATCCGGGCAAGAAAGCAACTATCGTGTATAGTTACGTGCATTTAAATGCTTTTTAGCGCTCGGATTGCATTCCATAATTTTAGTTTATACTTGCTTAGAGTACATTTAATAATAAATTTCATAATCTTAAATTATAGTGTGTAAAAATGGTCAACTTTTGCTGAAATATCTCTTGAAATATTTGAAACAATTTTAAATTACACTTGTAAATAAAGATGCGGAGTATGTAAATATTTTATATTATCTTTCAGGTTATATTATTTAAAAAATTATTAATTGTGTAACTTGTAAATATTGTATTTCGATGTTGAGTTCACAGAACAGTGTAGAAAGTGTAGGGGAGACCGGGGTTAGTTGGCTACAAGGGCACGTTGACACATTGCCAATAAATTCTATGAATTTAGGCAGAACACTGCATGGTCGTAATCACGTAGTGCTGCTATCTGCAGGAACACATGCCGAAAATTACAGCGTCCTGTAATACCGTTATCATGAACAGCTCCAATATCTGCATTTTCATAGACGGTTTGTAATTTTGTTTGCGCTTGAAAATTTGTAGATATTGTTTATATTTTTGAATTGTAAAAAGTGACCGGGGAAATACCCCTCTCGATATAATGATTCGGGCTGTAAATATGGTAAAACAGAAAAGAAAATCCATTAGAAGCGTCGCCCGAGATTTTAATATTCCATTTAAAACATTGACCAGGTATTGTCAGAAAGAAAATATCAGAAATGTGGGCTAAATTAAGAATATGGTAGGATTTTTTTTATAACGTGACAAGAGTCACTTATTTATATATTTTAGGTATGTTCTCCTGAAGAAAAAATACAGCTAGAAGAGTATCTTCGAAAAGTTTCTGACATTTATTACGGACTTGCTCCTAAACAGGTGCGCCAATTTGGCTTTGAATATGGTTCTGCTTTAAAAAAGAAAATGCCTGTTTCCTGAGAAACAAATAAAATGGCTGGGGAAGACTGGTTTTCGCTATTCTTAAAAAGACACAAAAGACTTTCGGTTCGTAAACCAGAGACTACTAGCGCTGCTAGAGCTTCTAGCTTTAACAAAACAAATGTAACAGCATTTTTTGATAACTGGCAGGAAGTTTTGAATAGATTTTGATAGAGTGGTGGCACGAAGAGGTTTTAAACAAATTGGTAGGATCGTTTTTGCAGAGCGTGGATCATTAGTCACATTAGCCGTATCCATATCTGCGACAGAAAACTCAATTCCTCCATTTTTAATCTTTCCAAGGGTAAAGTTCCGCGACCACTTTTTAAATAATGCACCTGCAGGCAGTGCAGGAGGTGCAAATCCTTCTGGCTGGATGAAAGAAGACCATTTTTTTCAATTTATCCAACGTTTTGTGAAGCATTTAAAAATTTCGAAAGAAAGACCTGCGGCTCTTCTACTTGACAATCATGACTCACATTTATCCATAAGTGCTTTAAACTATTGTAAAGAAAATGGTGTGACAGTTCTCTCCTTTCCGCCTCACTGTAGCCATAAGCTCCAGCCATTAGATCGAACTGTGTATGGACCTCTAAAAAAATTTGTAAACAGCGCCTGCGATGCGTGGAAAACTTTCCACTCAGGATTGCCAATGACCATATTTGATATTCCGGGCGTAGTAAATTTAACCCTGCATCGTGCTGCTTCTCCCGAGAACATAAAATCAGGATTTCAGGTTACGGGAATATATCCTTTTAACAGGGATATCTTTCCTGAACATGAATATATGGCCGCATATGCTACAGATAGACCAAATCCTGAAAACACGGCCGTGGCTACTCCAGATGTCCCTAATCCGGAAAATATAGATACATCTACTCCAGAAGTCACAACTACAACGGACAAGTTGGATGTTGAGGAGAACAACAGTTTGCCATCTTTTTCTAAATCATTTTTGGAACCAGGACCTTCAACACCGATTTTGCCTCTCAAAACTCCTCTACCTACACCAGAAATGATTCGACCGCTCCCCAAGGCACTACCCAGAAAAAGGAAGGCGACAAACCGCATGAAGGTGACAACGGAAATACTTACGGATACGCCAGTTAAAAATGCCCTGGAAACATACAAGGCAGAAGCAGCTTCCAAAAAATTCAGTCGTACTCAAAAGGTTAAAAACCAAGTTTTGGCTGATAAAACCCAAAAAAAAGTGTAAAAGGAGTTTATACAGAAAATAAAAAGCAAACACCACTAAAAAAAATCTAAGACACAAATTTATACTACTTTTGACAAAAGCGATTCAGAAGAAGATGACGAGACTTTTTGTCTAGTTTGTATGGATAAATATTCAAATAGCGCATCGGGAGAAAACTGGATTCAATGTGTGAAATGCAAAATGTGGGCACACGAGCAATGCATTGACGACGGTTTCAATTATATCTACCATAACTGTAATTCTGATAATGATTCTAATTAAGAATAATTGTTGAAAACATTTCCTTGTGTCAAAAATTTGATTTATTAAAGTAAAACCGAAAAATTTATTTGGAATTTTTTGTACACCCAATTTCCTATAAGCTAACTGACCCCGTCATATGGGCCAACAAACCCCGACGTCGGGGTACGTTGGCACACTTACAAGGTCTAAAATAAAAATTTATTGCGGTTTTCAGGTATGATATGAGAAGAGTTGAAAATCACTAAAATGTAGACAAAAGAACTTAGGTATTCACGCGAATTTTTCTTTTTCTTTTTGTTGCTTGCAATCAAAAATATAAATTTTGAAATGAAAAGTGTGCCAACCAGCCCCGGTCTCCCCTACATAATATAAGAGATGCTTTTACAGCGTTTACAAAATTTGTTTCAAGAGGTGGTTTAAAATTAGCTAGTTCAGAGACATTTAATATAATTCGTGTCTGTGAATCGACTTTTAACTTATTTATAATAAAAGGACTTGTTAACGGACAGAGTAACGTAAAAACTATTCTTGCGGCCACAGTCAAAAAAATAATAATAAATAAAATGCCGTTTAAAAATTTTATTCACCCAATTTTAGACGAGTTTGGCAGTTTCAGATAAATGGAAAATTACTTGTTTAATAATTAATATATATTTTGAATTTAGGTTAAAAACGTACTGCAGGACTATAAATGTTGATGTGATTTTAAAAGGTAATAATTCCATTAGACCTAAGCTAACAAAATTAGTTTTATTTAAAAATACATAATATTGTATTTTATTATTAATAATATGTATTTTTAATTTAAGAAATATATCTATTGCTTTCATATAATCTTTTAATTTTACTTCTACATTTCAAACGTCGTTGACTTTAATGCGTTTTTGCACGAAAGCAGTGGGAATAAGCGATAGCGCGACGGCTCGCCTGAATGTACGAAGTGGTTTCTCCAGTTAGTATATTATACCTCATTGCCCGTAATAAAAACATTGATTGCGTAAATAATCAAACTTTAGTTCGCAATTTGCGTGTTTGTTTATAGCGGGTATTTCTAGCTGTTTCAGTTCGTTAAAGTAGTGTATTTAAACTTTTTATTCCTGTTATATATAACTTAAGCCGGCAACTCGTTATCGAACCAAAATGGATACAAAACTATTTGAATTTCTCGAATCGATAAAAAATGGCCAAGAATCGATAAATAGAAAAATAGAAGTTTTACGAAAATTTCTAGAAAATGCAAGAGGAATTCTAAAAGTTTAAAAAAAGAAATACGGACGAGTATAGAAAACCAAATTAAAATTGTTTACAAGGAAGCCCAAACAAATATGTTATATTTAAAAGCAAAATTTTGCGAATCTGTGAATGAGAAAATAGAAGCAACAGAGGACAAATTACAAGACCGAATGAAACTGCTTGAAGAAAGAATCAATCCAATGAATTGTTACGGCGAAGGAAGCGTTACGATCGAAAAATTAATAATGAACCATTGAGAAGAAACCACTCACAAGTTTAAAGTGGTACCTCCAAATTTTGATGGTAAAGTTCCATGGTCAACCTATTACAAGCAGCTTGAAACTGCAGCTACAGCTAATGGTTGGAGCAATAAGCAGAAAGCGACGTCTTTAATAATGTCCTTGCAATTTTGCAAACTGTTCCTGATCACCTGCAAGAAAATTGCGAACTCTTAATTTCACGTTTAGAAATAAGATATAGAGATGCATGCACATCTTGAAAAAGTGTACCAAGATCAAATTAAAAGTCGGATTCAGAAAGCTGCCGAAAGTCTTAAAGAGTTTGAGGCTGACATTGCTAGATTAACAAGGCTTGCGTATCCCACAGCACCAGATACCTTCTTGGAGCAGTAAACTATTCAAACTTTTCTAGACGGCCTCCGAGACAGCGAATCGCAACAGACTCTCCGGTTAGACATTGGATGACGTTTTGGTGCATGCTTTGGAGTTTGAAGCAGCAAAACATACATAGAAACGAGAGGGTCATAGACTCTGCTGTGCTGCAGAAGTACCCGCGCAAACACTGGAAAGCATCGAGAGCGCGACAAATACTTCGGGAAGGAACAGTGACGACTTTGAATTGTTGTGAAATAAGCCATGCACGACGACATCGTACTAAATCCAAGAAGAAGACAAGAAAACCGCTCAAAACTTTAGAACGAGTTGACCAAAAGAGACAAGAGTTAATCTCATCTAGTCAAGTTCCGGAGATTACAATTCAAATGGCATCGCTGATGGAGCAATTGCACAGCATTTATCTCGATAACAAGATCAATGGAAGAAGTGTTCAGTTACTAGTTGACATGGAAGCGACGAAAACCATCATTCGCCCTGACATATTATTGGAAAACGAGAAAACATGACCACCAGTAACAATACGATTTCGAACGGCGAAGAAATACCTACTCAGGGACCAGTACAAGCGACCATTGGGCTGGAAAATGATGTACTCGACCATCAAGTACTGGTAGCCGATATCACGGAAAGAGTTATCCTAGGAATGGACGTGATAAAGAAGTATGGGTTCCATTTCGATATGAAGAATGATGTCCTGAATATCAACAATAAATAAATTCCTTTTCATTCGTCAGAGAAAGCAGCCGTACGAGTCTTATTGGGTGAAGATGTTACTCTGCCTGCGAGGACTGAAAGTGTTGTGATGGCACGCCTAGATGAAAATCTCCATGGAAAGCTACATCCGCGTGATTGAACCAATGGAGGGCGACTTAGTTGAAAAGGGAATACTCATTGGCAGAACTTTAGTACGAGTGAAAAACACGATGCCAGTAAGGATCTTAAATATCAACTCAGATCCAGTCACGTTAAAAAAGAAGACCTTGGTAGGCCAATGCACGCTAGTATCTCAAATTGTGAGATGGGTGAAGTCTAACGAAGATATATCGCCGAAGAAGTGCCCACAACATCTATTAGACATTCTTACCTCCAAATACCAAAATCTCAGCCAATACCAGCTGGCTAAAGTTAAAGTGTTAATCCAACAGTATCAAGATGTGTTCGCGCTGGTGAGTGGTTCCAAAGAAAGAACTAACGTAGTGAAACATAAAATTAATACCGGAGACGCTCGACCGATACGACAACATCCACGCTTCCTTTGGCGAAAAGAGAAGAAGCCGAACAAATAATTACAGATACGGAGAGAGAAAGCGTGATTGAACCTTCAAGTTGTCCACGGGCATCCTCAGTGGTACTCGTAAAGAAGAAGGATGGATCAACGCGGTTTCGCGTAGACTATAGACAGCTAAACGACGTGACCAAAAAGGACAGCTACCCTTTATCCAGAATTGACGATACGTTAGACACCCAGTTAGGATCCCAGTAGTTTTCCATGTTAGATTTAAAGAGTGGTTACTGGCAGGTAGAATTGGAACCCCAGGATTGTGAAAAAAACATATTTTACGATTGGAACTGGTTTGTGGCAGTTCACTGTAATGCCCTGTGTAAAGCTCCTGCAACGTTCAAGCGTTTGATGGAAACCATCTTGCGCTGACTGTTTGGAAAACGTGATTGGTTCATCTGGACAACGTGATCGTGCTTGGAAGGTCGTTTGAAGAACACTTGAACAAATTGAAAGAAGTATTCAAGCGGCTACGTAGGGCTAATCTCAAACCGAGCCCAAAGAAGTGTCACGTATTTAAGAAGGAAGTGCAATACCTTGTTCACGTCGTATCTAACGATGGAGTAAAGGCTGACCCAGACAAAATCCGACTAGTGCCAAGACATGGCCAAGGCTAATCGATAAACATCAGGTCCGAAGTTTCCTTGGGTTGTGCACCTATTATAGACGATTTGTACCCGGATTTGGCAATATTGCCAAGCCTTTGAGGAAATTGACCAAAGAGAAAGCAGAATTTAGATGGAAAGAAGACTGCGAAAAAACTTTCCATCAACTAAAACATGCCCTAGTCACTTCGCCGATTTTGAGTTATCCAAGAAAAGATGGAAAATTTGATTTGGATACCGACGCAAGCAATCTGGCCATAGGTGCGGTCCTTCCGCAGATTCAAGATGAACAAGAAAAAGTTATCACGCATTTTAGCAAGATTTTGTCCAGACCAGAAAAGCATTATTGAGTGACTAGGAGGGAGCTGTTAGCAGTCGTCAAGTCCATAGAACATTTCTATAAATATTTGTATCGACAAAAATTTTTACTAAGAACGAACCACGCCGCTTTATAATGGCTATTGCAGTTTCGTAACCCGGAAGGACAAGTGACAAGATAGATTGAGAGACTGCAAGAGTATGACTATGACACAGAACACCGTGCCGGAGGCAGTCATCAAAACAAACAAGAAAACGATGCTGAAATAAGACTACTCTTGGACTGAAAAAAAACGGCCGACGACCAACTTGGAAAGAAATCAGTGTTTTGGGCAGAAACAGCAAAGCTTATTGATTGCAGTGAGCCTCTTTGATAGTAGAAGACGGTCTTTTTAAGTGATCTCTAAAAAATGTGAGCGGCACGGGAAACAGACGACAGTTGGTAGTGCCGAAAAGCCGGTTGTCAGAAGTGTTGAAACATCTCCGCGATGATACATCAGGAGGACACTTTGGCATCAAGAAGACATTAGGGAAAATTCAAGAACGATTCTACTGGATGAACTGCAAAGATGACGTCATGAAATGGTGCCGTAAGTGCACGGTCTGCGTATTAGGAAATGGTCCAGCGAGAAAGCGCAAAGCACCCATGAAGCAATACAACGTAGGAAGCCTTTTGGAAAGATTAGCGATTGAAATCGCAGGGCCTTTTCCAGAATCCGATTTCGGAAATAAATACAACCTGGTGGCGACGGATTATTTCACGAAATGGACGGAAGCTTACGCCATACCCAATCAAGAAGCAGCTACAGTCGCAGTCGTATTAGTGAGAGTTTTTCTGCCGGTTTGGAGTTCCGTTGAAATTACACTCTTGAGCAAGGCCGCAACTTTGAGTCTGAGCTGTTCCAAGAAGTTTGCCGACTGTTGGGAATTCAGAAAACTAGGACGACGCCTTTCCATCCTGAATCCGATGGTATGATTCAGCGGATGAATCGAACAATGGGCAAGTACTTAGCCAAAGTAGTGTCCGAACACCAAAGAGACTGGGATCAGTACTTACACCTTTTCTTAATGGCGTATCGATCATCCGTTCACGAAAGCACAGGCCAAACACCATCCTGTGTGATGCTCGGTCGCGAAATACGACTGCCATGCGACTTCCAATTTGAACGAAGACTAGAAGAAGAAGTTGCTAGAAAAGACTACGTCAGCAAGCTGACTAAGAGGCTAGATGAAGTACATGAGAAGGTCCGTAAAGACACACTAACTGCCAACGACAGAATGAAGACTAGATATGACGTCAAGGCATAAAATGGTGGGTTTCAACCTGGGTACATGGTATAGTTGTATAATCCCTAAAGGAGACGTGGTTTGTCGTTCAAGTTCAAGTTCAGCTCCGAACTAGAGTAATAATTAACAAAACCAGAAATGAAATCAAAGGAATAGAGTTCGATAAGTTTATGAGCTTATAAGAAAGTTCTAGAAAAGCTAGGTTCGCAGTTTACACCGACGTACAACAAAACCTGTTTCAAATACAAAGGATTACGCCATGGTACATTGCGTGAGCCAGGATCTTGACATGTCCCAAGGGGTTGCAGTCGTATTTAAAAAGAAGTTTGAACAGATTTCCAATCCGCACGAGCACCACACCACGACTCTTCTTAAACAAGTCAACTTTTTTGAATGATGTATAAGAATCGTAGCAGTCCTCTGGAACGATCTTATGTCGCCGATTCGCGTGCTTTTTACGGCAGTCAGGTAGAGGAACGCTACAGCCAGTCTTATTCGATTTTTGAATGTGATCGATTTTTCTTCTGCCAATCTGGAAAAGAGATTACAATGCTGTTTTACAGACTCTCACATTGGTGTACACGTTTTTACAATGTACTGGTACGATGCGGATTTGTGCCTTGCTGCATCTTTTCTCATTCTTTGCACAGTTACTAATGAAATTCAGTTGAATAAAAAGGCATTTTTGGCGTTAATATCTTATTTGTAAAAACTGTCAAATATTTTTTTTACGCTGATCTGTATTAAATTTTGTATCGCACTGGAGAAAACACCTTTCCTTGCACAATATTTCAAAATTAGCATTTTTCCTTTCAATATCTTTACCTGAATACGATTTGTAACCTTGAACCCTTTCTCTCAAAAAAGCTGTTTCTTTCTTTTTCCACTTCTCAGAGTTACGTTTACTGTTTCTAGATGTGTTATCTCTTGGAGAGAACAACTTATGTTTTTTTCGTATTTGCATTTTGTTTGTCTAATGTTGTTTCATCGTTCTTAACAGCAGAATTCTGGCCACCGGCAGCAGATTCTTGATTATGAGACTTCAGGCTAATTGCATTGTTACTTTCGACATAACTCAAATTGTTAAAATTATTATTTTCAGCGCCACTAATCTCGTTACAGGGCTGATCTAACTCGGTGCTGCAAGTTTTATCTTTGGCAAACCTTTGACGCTGGTATCAACATCTGGGACAAAACCTGAGAAACAAACATGTTTTAATTTGGAGTTATTATTTCAATAACAGTATATTATTTTATAAAGATCTAATATGTAGCGCCAAATAAAATATGGATTTTTTTCTCTAAACGTAGAAACGATGTTCTTTCTTTTAGGTCACAGTCTGTTTCTTGATAATATGAATCTAAAATATGATTTATTTTAGGTTCCATATTTTTTTAATAAACCAATATAAACCAACTTTAAGCAGATGTAACAACTAAAAAGTATCGCTGGCTTCCGGCTAATGAAGTCTAAAATACATTATTTAATTACTCACTGTTTAAGTTCTCGTTATTCTGATCAGCGGTTGAATTTGGAGCACTATTAAGTTTTTTAAGGGCTTCTTTAACCATATATCTGCCTCTTCGTTTCATAAAACACAAAAACTTTAATCCGTGAACATTAATTAAATAACCTCAAACTCGACACATTCGCATACACGTCTTGATTCCGTCAATATGTTGCATTATTACTTTTACAATGATCGATGCTCAGGGAGTATTCAACAGGTTCTTGTGGAAGAACATGTTATGTAGCTCAAGTCTCGCACTTTCCAGCGGATGAAGCTCAATAAACACAGAAAATCCGGCAGTGTACAATGCCATTACAGCGATTAAAGGCAAAATCCCAGTACTATAAACAACGTAACGGTATAGTACGTTTTCAATACTGCTTATTCTTTAACGTACACGCTATTGCATCTTCTACGCATTTTGCCATCATGTTTAAAACACGTTTTTATTCGCAGATTATTCGATTTTGTTCGGTTCTTGTCGCCGTCACCATGAAGTAGCTCGTAGCTCTTCCCCTACTCTCGCTTTTGTCACTTTTGTTTAGCTTTAGTGACAACATCTTGTATTTATCCTATGCAAACCATTTTGTGCTTCAAAATTTAGAAAAAATGTGTTTGTTTTTCATCATTTAGGATGGATTAACAAAATAAGTAAGTATTAAATTCAAATATAACCGATACTATTTCTTAATAATAAACATATAACCTAAAAACTAACACGATTTCGCGGAAATATAAAAGTGACTTTGGAATTTGTAGTTGATGGGATGTTAGTTTGAGTTATCTACAATTTCCCAATTCATTATTCTTATTGCTGAGTTGTATTTGATTAAATTTTTTTTTAGATCGATTCAATTGTTGGATGAAAAGATGCAGCAAACGAGAGATGTTTTAACCATGTAATTGGTCTGGATAAAGCAAAACAAATTTCTAAAAATATTTTAAACTTAATTTATGGGAAGAGGCTTCAGAGTATTTTATAGTTTATAGGTTAAAACTTAAAACATTAACTTTATATGTATATTAATGTAATGTGATTTCAAGTGCATTACTCGACTTTCGTGTTATATTTTATTTCACGACTATTTACAAAGCAATTCTTTATAATTACTTCAAAAACTTCATAATTCAGTTTAGAAATTGCTAAAAAAGTGTATAAGTTACTTGAGTAGCATTACAATGTAATTTTTATTTTACAGTATCCATAAGAAAAAATTCAAATTGTGGTGCACCTTTACAACACGCAATAAACACCAGGAGTAGTGGGCACGAAAGACGCGAATAAACATAAGAACAGAAGGAATGTAAATACGTTTTTTATATTTTTAAAATTTTTTTTAGTAGGTACATATATAGACATTGTATGTTGAGTTTTCAAATTGTTTTATTATTTAAATTAAAAATGATAATACCATTGTATGCATTTAATTTGTGTTAAGTTGCTAACATTGCCAATGCTTTTGAAATTGTGCATTATTTATGTGATGGCAAAGTACATATTATATTGCACAGATTTCACTGGCATTCTGCATTTAACTTGTGTTAAAATACGTAACTTGCCGATATTGGTTCGATGCAATTTCTGCATTGGGAAGATTCATCCGGCAATATATCGGCCGGTGTGACACCTGGTTACCGGCAATGTACTTCATTTTAGTACATTGCCAGCATTCTGAGTGCCGGCAAGGGGTACATTGCCAGTACAGGTTCATTGATTTGTGTTTATTGGGAGGTGTCAACTGCCCTTAACATGTTCCAGGGTTGCCAACACAGTGGTTTCCGCGCTAATATTGGTGTTTTTGGATTCCCAATTGCGCGAAATTGTATAACTTTGAGCGCCCGCTCATTTACGGTGTTTTTTATTGTGCTATTATGGCGCTTTAATTGAAATACGAATTAGAATAAATGGAAGTACTTAATTGTTAATTCTGTGGTAATGTGTAAGTGTAAGTCGCTTAATATGCTGTACAGCGCAGTGCGGCGCACGCAGTAGCAGTTTCCTTTCCTGTTACCGACCGGACTACCGGAGCCGGACGAAAGGACAATCCTGAATCGACTCGGTCTTTAAGGTTACCAATTTACTTTACTTTTATAACTTAATCTTAATTTGTTAATTACTTTTACTTTACTTTACCATTTTGTTTTCGTTATTTGTGTATTATATTATTTTTGTGTGCAAGGTAACGTCAACAGTAAATAGTTCCCTTATTTTAATGTAATTTCTCTTAGGTACCTATAATAACCTATATAATTGTTAATATGCCATTGCAAAAATATAGGAAGGAATGGGAAAAGATAGCCCAATTTAAAGATTGGCTTTCAGAAAACAAGACGGATAATACTAAAGCAGTTTGTAAATTTTGCAAATGTGAACTTTTAGCAAAATTGCATGACTTACACCGGCATACCAAAACCCAAAAACATACTCGTGCAGCTGAACCATATTCAAATTCACGTCAAACAAAACTAAATTATCCAACACAAAATGAGGTTTGTTTTTACCATTTATTCACTGTTAACCATAAATTAAAATTAAGTATGTTGTGTTTAGGTAACATCTAAACAGCAGGCAGAAGCAAGACTTGTACTTTTGTGGCTGCCCATGCATCGATACGAAATGTAGACCACTTGACTAATATCTGCAACAAATCTTTTGCAGACAGTAAATCTTCAGGTTTTAAACTGCATCGCACAAAATGCTCACAAATAATTACCAATGTTATTAGTGATCATTTTGTAAAGGATTTAGTGATGGATGTGGGGAACAATCCCTTTAGTTTGATAATTGATGAATCGACAGATGTCAGTGTTACTAAAATGCTTGGAATTGTGATAAGGTACTATAGTTCATGTAATAACAAAATTGTTGTAACCTTTCTAGGCTTAGTTGAAATTAGTTCAGGTACAGCTGTAGATATTGTGGCAGCTTTAATCAAAGTCTTAGATTCACTAACGATCAATATCAAAAATTTGCAAGGTATAGGCACAGATAATGCATCTGTTATGATTGGATCGAATAATAGTGTATATCAGATATTAAAAAGGGAACACAAATTACCTAATTTATTTCTAACACGCTGTGTTTGCCATTCACTTCAATTAAGTTTATCGAAGGCAACAGAAAACACCTTGCCAAGAAATATAGAATTCTTGGTTAGAGAAACTTATAGTTGGTTTTCCCATTCCTCAAATAGACAAAATTCATATAAACAAATGTACAAAGCAATGAATGATGATAAGAATCCATTAAAAATTCCCAAAATGTGTAACACACGGTGGATTTCAATAGAGCCAGCTGTTAACAGAATAATTAGTCAATGGTCGGAATTAAAATTACATTTTGACTTTGCACGGTCCGCAGAAAATTGTTACACTGCTGAAATTCTACATTCAATGTACAGTGACAATTGCATTAAAGCATACTTGCTTTACCTTCAACCAATTTTACAAGAAGTCCAGAAATGTAACAAACTCTTTGAGGGTGAAAATGTTGATGTTACAAAGTTATTGGAAGATTTGGGCAATTTAATTAAATCCTTGTGTACTAGAGTCCTAATTCCAAGTCGGCTGTCGAGATTCGATTACTTTAATGATCCCATTGAAGATAAATTAGATCCAAACCCATACTTCGGTTATAATTTTGAGTCTTTCAGTAGGAATGAAAAGTTAAATATTAATACAATCACAGACATTAAAATAAGATGTAAAAATTTTATTATTCGGCTAATTAATGAAATTAGAACTCGTTTGCCATCTAATATACAATTATTAAATGAACTATCTATTCTATCAAAAGATGAAGCCCTTAAACTTAACGGAACTTGCGGAACAATTTTACAGTGATACCTTACTTATTGATAAAATAGAGAGTCAATGGACAAATTTGCTGTGTGTAAAATGGTGTCAAACAAATGGTACTGAAGAATTTTGGGCTGAGGTGAATTTGTACAGAGATGCATCGGGAGAAAACCCTTTTTCAGCATTATGTGAATTAGTTAAGGCTGCTTTGTCTTTACCACATTCCAATGCTGATGTGGAGAGACTTTTTAGTCATATGAATATTGTTAAAAATAAATTACGTAATCGTTTGCACAATAATACAATAAACTCTTTATTGTACATAAGGTATGGTTTAAAGAAAAACAATAAGTGTTGTGACACATATGAAATTCCTGACTGCACACTTAAACTGATTGATACAAATGCTGTGTATGCACGAGCAACAACTAGCAATGATATAGCATTAAATGTGCATGATCACGATCACTATGATATAGAAATGTTAGATTTGGTTTAGTCATATACCTTTCATAAAAACTTACTTTAATACACCTACAATAAGTTTGCGAGGTATGTCATGTAACTGAATAAATTTTTTTCTGAATTTCGGAATGAATAGTTTTTTTATTTTTTATTTCTAAGGCCCTATAATAGGGTACAAAATGTTATCGTCAGGAAAGTGCGTGACCTTCAAATTTTCAAAAATTTTCGCCTGCGGCGCTTTTACAGGGAGGCTACTGCCCCCCAGGCCCCCCGCGGCGCTCGCCTCCCAATCCACTTTCCTTCCCATTTACGCCCCTCCTAACTTAAACCTCACGCTACGCCACTGGCCCTATTGTTTCATACATGTGGCGCTTTTTGGTGTTTTTGAACATTATTATTTCCGCGTTTTCCAAGTTCACAGTTGGCAACCCTGACATGTTCTTCCACCAGCACAGCAATGCTGAACCATAAACATAACATGTTCATCCTCTACAAACAGCCTCTGTGTAATGTTCGTTGAAACGAAAAAACAAGGTATGAACAAATGCGTGTTTAACATGATCTTTCATACTAAAATCTCAATTTTAGCAATTTGTAACATAACATGTTCATCCAGTAAGCTCTTAAATTAACTTACCTTGACAAATTATAGCTGTAGTCGTGTAGTCGGTAATTTGATATATAATACATTTGTGTAAACAAATTATATGTTTATAATGTAATATATTGTTTGAAATATTTTATATTGTTTTGTCTGTCTAGTTTTAATATATTATTAAGCATTATACATAGAACCGTTGTTGATTTAATGATGCTCCGTATATACTCACTTGGTTTCGAATGTTCTTTATTGCTATTAACACAGAATGTACTCGTTTTATATATCAATTTTCTTTTATTAGTAAATATACCAAGTGAAAAATAAGATTCTTTTTCGAGATTCTTCAATAACTGATTTGTGATTTAAAATAATGTTATGGAAAGAAAGGTTTGTAATTTAATATCATTATGAAATCATATTTAGTTTTAGACGATTCCGTAGATCTTTTAACGCTCGTCTTTGTAACTTTAAACATTTGATTTCGTTCGCCGTACCTAAGGTCATGAGCACTTAGTACAAAATTAGAATTTTGCGCTTTCCGAAACTCATGTTGTAGAAGAGAAACAATAAATTAACAGCCCACAGTCGGCAGTCGTGCCCTTACGGCAACCCTGGCGTCAGCGATGGCCAGCCTCTATATAGCTGCGACGCTACCGTCTTATACTGTTCAGTAAGTTTAGAGAATTAATTTTTGTAATTTTTTTGATTCACTTTAATTAAAGATTTATATTTGTAATACAGGTTTCATTTTAGTATTTAACATGGCTTAATGTTATTGTTTTATAAAAAATTACCTAAACAGTAGTTAAACATTCTACAAAGTTTTACTGTTTACTTATGCATAGAAAACATCATCGCATATTAAGTGCTAATAGCTAATTAAAACATTACCTAAAATGTACTAAAACACACAAAAATCATATTATCTAAACAAATGATACTTTGACATTTACTTCAAATATAACAATAGATAAATTCTTTTTTTCCCAAAATGGTTTATTACAGACGGGTAAGTTTAAAAAGAAACATTCTTCTATATTTCAAAAACTATTTTGACTTAATTCAACTTCAGTTTTCAATTATGGTTTTATTTTTAGAACTCAAATGGCTTGCCTATCGATTGGATAAAGTATCATCAACATCATATAGAGGTAAGTCGAGTAAAGTTTTTCTCAAATGCTAAAAAACGCAGTTAATAATTGGTATTGATCATAAGCAAAATGCTATAATTTGAGTACTATAATGTAACACAAAAACTGGAAGAATTTTCGTAAGATTCTAAATCGAATATTGCTAAGTTTAAAATTTGAGCTTTCCTACAAATCATTCAATGCCTTCTACATAAAAAATTACTATTACGATTATAAGCGACTTTCGGCTTAGACCGCGTCGTAGTTGATCACCTAGACTTTTTAGGCTTGGTCCTAGTCTCTCCTTGAGAGCCAAACCAAGAAGTAGAACTTGACCTTTGCCGTATTGCCAAAAATTCAAACGAAATTAAATTTGAATAAATAATTGTGTACAGAAGTAATCAAAGTCCCTGATGACTACAAATCTAATGTCAGAATTACTATAAACAAAATGGCGTATCTAATATGACTGCGACTATTATGAAAAAGTGATCAGTTGATGATGAAATTTAGTATATGGAAGGTTTCGAGGTTACTGATTACAAACCTGAAGTAAAAATTAGTTTAATTTAAACGATCACAAAAATATTTAGGTTTAGGTTTACAGGTTATTTTAGAGAACAACAATGTTTTTGCTTTCGAACATTTTCTTGAAAATCCTTCCCGATATGTTTCTCTTTATTTAATACCTCGTGCGTCTCTTCTGTAAGTTGCCTAATCGGTAGTATTGCCGATGCAATTACTTTAAGGTCATAAATTAATATTTTATGTACAGTAGTCATATTGCACTATGAATATTTCTGTAGAAATACTCTGGCTATTTTCTTATAGCATAAATTTTGTAAATCTTCAGGTTTATTATGTTATAGCTACTACCATTGCTGCTACATATGGTTTGCTAGTTTGCATGGTATTACTTTAAACCTTTCAATAACTTGTGTATCTATCCCGGTAATTGTAGACGAAATTTTTACATCTTCAAAAAATCTTCAGGCTGTATTTCCATCATCGGTGCTGCCAAAACTAAGTTGTGTATACTAAGTCAGAAGAACTCGTTGTCAATATTAGTGCTTCTGTTTTTCGGCATTTCGAACGTTTACTGCTTTTTTCAAACTCGAGTGAAGAACGGCCAGTTTTAGTTGATGCAATACGAATTACGTAAAATGGAATAGTAATGTTTTTCTCCAACCAATTTTTTTTTGTGGCGAAAACTAAAAAAAATAAATATCGAGATACTTATATAATTCAGTTATTTCAAATTTTTATCAAATAACATACTATAATTAAATTGTTTTCTCAAGAAGACAGTTGATTGCTGTTTTTTTTTTGCACTTTATAATAGCCAAAGTATTGTACTAATAGACTTTGTAAAGTGTTTTGCCCGGCAATGCCGCAAAATTCACTAATAAGTGTGCAGATTTACTAGTTTTTTTTTAGATATATGCTTATGTATCTAATAAATACATAAAAGCTACTGATACATTTAAAGTTTGCACAGCAAAGTAAGTATAATATTATTTCGTACATTTCTTTTGCATTCTCTAAATATACCGCTAAATCAATATTACTGTACTGTACCAAACAATACTTAATTTTATAGACTGTCGGGTATAAGGGTAGCAATCCCACCTCATTTAAACTATCGTTTTAATATCTGCAAATACATTGACTTTATGACGTTTAGATTATAACATTTAAATAACATGTTTTAAAGAATAGGATTTTAGGTAGCTTCTACTTCTTGTTTTAACTTTCAAGGAAAGACTAGGACCAAGCCGAAAAAGTTTGGGTGTTCAACCACGACGCGGTCTAAGCCAAAAATCGCTTAAAATCGCAACCAAGATAACCCCGAAACCTTAAGATTCTTATAATGCACTAAATTCTTCAATTTTTTTGGAAAAAAAACATTTGGTTTGATCAAAGTTAAATCCATAAAACATATATACATACATAAAATAGACGTATGTATGTATACCGATTATGTATATTTTGATTTTTTACTTTAACCTTATGCTTTAATGCTTCGTACTTATCTAGTATTTTAGTTATTTCTTCCTATTTCATTAAATTTTTAGACTTTGCAAACTTTGAATTCTGTTGTAATTTGTCGTCAAGTACGTAGTTATGCGCAAAGATCTATTTAAAGGTGATCTCTAAAATAAAATCGTGAAGATAGACTAAAGATATTACAAACTATGTATTTATTTGTTGTTGAACACAAGCAAGCACATATGTTAAATATAATTTTACAAATTGGCTCAGTTTAAAAACAACTTTATCTATCAGAGCTTCTTGTTCAGATTGAATATAAAAACATTTATGTTTTCGTTTATTTTTGATGACTGACTTTTGTTTATCTTGAAAAAAAATTCGAATATACCAAGACAAAGAGAAATCGGGAATACACCGGGCCAACAAAATTTGAAATAGATTAATAAACTACAAAAAAGTAGGATTTTGTTTTATTTATACTAATGCGATCGTATAAAAGTCACTGCAGTCCTATTATTGTTTGTTAAACGTAACAAACCAGAATCGTGTTTAGTTGTGTGTAATGGTTGACAAAAATAGCAACTAGCTTCAAAAAGTCCAAACCCTTTCTTCCCTAACAAATACGTTTCTAATTGTCGTATTATGCGCATCACTTTTAGAATCAAGCTTCTTCAAGATGTTTTTCTTTCGATTATCTTTTTCATGTGTATTTCACAAACATTTGGAAAAGAGCATACCGATTTTCAAATCAATACCCTGATTTAGTAATTATATTGCTTTTGAAATTATTTTTATTGTAACAATTAACATAAAAACAGCATAGTTAGAACAACAGTTTCGATTAGTATTAGTAAATCATTAGCTAATCGTCAGTTAGACTTGCTGATGGCAACTAACCAAGTGAGCATTGACAATGATCGGTTAATTTGGTAGAGTCAAACTCTACATTTAAGCAATTAATCGGTCAATATAAAAAATAATTGTCCGCATTAATTTAGAATTAACTGTAATAATTGCGATTCAGGTGCACGTGCGATTGCTTACATTTTATGTTTACCTTTTAATGAAGCTTTTTTTACTTAAGATTTGGATAAGTTCTCATTTTTTCATGGCAGATCGTGTTATCTCAGTGTTTTTGTATTGACCATAGGGCTATAAATAACTCCATCATTTAGCTGCTTCATTAGACTTTGAATGATAGTAATGATGTATACCTTATTACACCAAAGAGTAAACAATATATTTTTTTGCCGTTAAACATGTCGAATTTCCTGCAAAATAGCATTTACAGAAAATCACTTCTGTCAAAAAAGCTGCAGCGAAAGCACATAGAATCTTGTGAATACTTAAGGCGGCTATACGTTGTCGGAAACATGCATATATTTGTTTCGGCTCTTTAAAAATAATAATTTTGATATTGAAGATAAAAAACGCTCTGTTGCACCGAAAAAGTTTGAACACAAAGAATTACTGGATCAAGAACAATGTTTAACGCAAAATGAACATCGACGGAAAAACTGAATATCGCTATGGTTCCAACTCTTGCTCTATATTTCTGAGATCAGTTAGGTGTAATGTATCACGAGCTCCCCAAACTCAACGAAATGATCACGTTTGAGCAGAGTATTCAAAAAAAAATGGTCGCAATACGAGAAAAGACGCAATTGAGTAATTTTGCAGCACGACAACGCATGTTGCAGAACTGGTCACCCGTCGTATTTATCGAACATTGCCACTTGTTCCGATCGATGACTCATGGTTTGACTGATTAGCACTTCTATTCTTTTAAAGATGACAAAAAAATAACTCGATTCATGGATAACCTCAATGAGTAATTGTTTTAACATATTCGTATGCCAGTGACGTAGCCAAGGGAAGAATGCAGAGAGCCTGAGCTATCTACAAAGTCAGTGGCGGCTTGTGGCCAATCTTACAGGAAGATTGTTTCAACATTAAAACTTTAAAAACACATTCTTAAATAAGCAAAATGGTTATTATACTTTACAATCTTTTTTAATAGAAATCAGCATGATTTTTAGTATTTTTTTTAAGGTCATTTACCTAATGATCTGACTGAGAAGTCACCACTGAATAGAAAAACCAGTAGAAAACAAATTTAATTCCTTGAGTTTGAACTAAGCATTTTACTTTTGTTTAAAACTAGTTGAAATGTGATCCCATCCCAAACAGAAATCCAGGCTACGCTTTTGTCGCTATGTTGCCAGAAAGATGACGAAAGTAGCAGTAAGCGATGGATAATATATTTTCATGACATCTTCTTTACATTTTTTTTCAAGAAAAAACAGCGAGAACTTATTCAAGTCCCTGTAAATTTTACTTGCGTTTTTGTTGTATTTGTTTAACAACGTATTAGAAAATTACTTTCGAATTCAACCGGTTTTTTGCTATTTTAAAATAAACTTGCTGGCAATTTTATTTTTAACGTAATTTACGATTCCTTATTTGATCGTTGCCTTCTGACCAGTCAATTACCAACTTAAAAATATATTAATCGGTCAAAGTTTCTATCACTATTTTAAACGCGTATCTGATAAAATGCTCGTTTTATGGAGGAAATAGTTTCAAAATGTAAAATTTTGATTATTTTTTATTCATTTATAGAATGTAGAAACATTTACGTTATAGAACCAACTCAAAATGTTGACTTCATATTCAATATAAGTATTCGTTACAGAAGTTGCTAGTAGCTTCTGGAAGCAAACTACCATTATTAATGTCATACGTATTTTTTTTCTAGATCAATTGTTATGCATAAGCAAGGTCGTATCTTTGACTTGGAGTAGTATACCTTATATAAAACTTAAAAACGTAATGCCCGCGATGGATCGACGTGTATCTTTAATACATACTTCTTTGCACTTACCTTAAAGGAAACGGGATGGGTTCATGACTTCTCAGTAACTAAACGAAAGAAGTATATTTGAATCGTTTAATCACTTTTAATGACTAAAATTACTAATGATATATTTGTACATCACATTAGTTTACATAGTTTGGAATAAAACAATTCCTCGTTTTGAGAAAAATACATCCTTTATGAGATGTGTAGAAGTCTATTCCTATAAAGATATGTAGCTACGATAAGTTTGTCTTTTACGAGGTTCGATATAAGTTTTTGTATTTTTATACGTGTAAATAATGAGTTAAATGGAAACTATAAAACTAGAACAAAATTTAGAAGTGACTTTACAATGTGAAGCTTACAATGAATGAGGAAGACGACAAGGCAAGTCTGTTCAAAAACCACAGTTTATTATATCATGATTATGTTTCCATTGGTCGATAATTATTATTATTATAACATAGAGACTACTGCAAAGGCATACACATTCAACAGGCCAGTCTATCTTTCTACTACGACTCTACGTTACATCCATCGATGGCCAATTTCTATTGTCAGGTCCGCAGCGCGGTAAGGCACGTAGACACATCTACACACAGACCGTGCAGTGAGTGACCAGACTGTTATCACAGAAAGCGGTGATTAGACTAGAATCTATGTTAATAGCAACCACGCTGGTCTGACCAAATGTCCAGGCCAGTCAAGCATCAGGAATGATCAAGCAGCACGCTACTTTATGGAACTACTTTATTCGTAACGACTCTACAGTGCAACTGCGACTAAATGTCGCATCTACACTACACACAGATACATACTACAAACACTAACTCTAGTAACTATCAAGTACAGTTCTTACAGAGCTACAAGTAACTTTAAATACATCGACAAACGGCTAAACATAAATATCTACCGCAGGTATAATTAGGTCTGCCTTAACCATATTTTCAGACCAACCCTCCAAAAACTACAATTGTAGTGTAATTATATACACGTATATAGTCAAGGGCTTACTTAACAAGTCAAACTAAATTTTATTATGCTTTAACGTTTATAATCCAATACAAAAATAGAGGGTTCATTCTGTTTCAACGCTTATTGCTGTTAACTGGATATAATTTACAGAAAAAATTATTTTCTTAGTTATTTTGATAATTGCGCGTGCTTTCTTCACAGTGCTTATGTAGTGAGCCTTGAGCGGGAAATTATTTTTTGGCACAACGTGTACAATACACAGCAGTAAGATAAAAAAAAAAGATTGAACGCGCAAATTTCAAAATAATTTAGCATTTCTGCTGCCTGACAACTATCACAAACTTTAACAACAGTTTATACTCAAGCGGCAGTTTCACTATATACAAATTTTGTAAAAGAAAAAGTCCCGGTAAATGTCATTTTAAGAATTAATACTAGATCTACGCAAAACTAAGAGTCACAAGCGGTGGAAAATTAAAACTTCGCAAAACAAGTTATAAGTAGCTGCCAATAAAGTGAAGTAAAAGGCTCTTAGTTTTGGTTAATCTTGGCATGTGGGCCAGGCAAGAAGTGCTTTGGTCCGCAAACATACATACTTGATGATAAATAGCTGCTACGGAATGTTGGTAGGTCAAATTTTAGTATGTCATAATGCAGGCCGTGATTGCCTTGACTAGAGCTGCAAAATTAAATAAACGGCCAAAGATGGCAAGCTATGGCATTGTCAAAAATGTAATAAATAGAAGAATCTTATTGGCTACCTTTAAATGAGATCTTATTTGAATAGTGTATAAATAAATTAATTCTAATATCTTAAGCAACCTACACATGAATGGAAGGGTAATAATACAATCATGATCAAAATTAAGTACACAAATATTAAGTACACAATTTTTCGTGTTCAACAAATATCAAATTGACAATTTTGTTAAATGTCCAATCTACAAAAATTGTAGCAAACGCAAATTATTGCAAAGAATTTATTAAGTTTAAAATTACGAATATTGCGTTAAACTGAGTTTTTAATACTGTTTATTGCGAGTTATTGCTGAATGCTAAATGAGCAGAGACCAGCATCTTACACAATCTACAGTGGTAGTTTTATATCCATTGTAGATTACCAAATTTAATTATATAAATATGCTATTAATTAATATCAAAATGCACAGTCGATTTAGGCACAAGGCGCCACCATTGACAACTGGAAACAGTTTGGAAGTCCAGTGACCTCACGAAGGCTCACAATGTGAACAATAAAATTCGTAAAAAAACGCAAAAGTGAGCAACGATAATGTACTCAAACGTACATCCCCATACCGTACATGGAACTCCAATCAACCCCTTGGAAACTAGACATGTCTACATTAGTAAGATTATAACCTTGATAAGGACTTGCTGTCACTGTTGGTGCCAGAGTAGGAGCAGCAGTTGCCGAAGCCTGAGTAGGTGTAGGACCTGCTGCTGCTGCAGCAGCTCCTACTCCTGCGCCAACAGTTGGAAGGGGATACGGAGTATATCGATAACTCGCCAATGGCGGATAAGTTCCAAACAATTTTCCATATCCAGCTACAGCGGCACTTTGAGCTTGTGCAGCAGCTGCAGCAGCGGCCGCAGCCTGCACGTGTGCTTGAGCTTGAACAACAGCCAACTGATTAGCAGCAGCGATTGGTCCAGCTGCCGGTGCAGCCATACGCATTCCCAAACTGCTTAGCATTAACCGCTTTCCTAATAATTGTGCATTTGCTTGCACAGCTTCTTTGGGTTGTGCTTTCTTGCATTCCACTTTCTTGTTTTTTATAGTATGGAAATGAATTTCGCACACACGATCTACAATATCTTCGTTTTCAAAAGTAACAAAACCAAATCCCCTGTGACGCTTAGTTTGTTGATCCATAAGCATAACAGTTTCCTCTACCTTTCCAAATTGGCTGAAGTAAGCTTTAACTTCATCGGCAGATGTATCTTGACTAACTCCTCCAACAAAAATCTTTTTTGTTTTGTTTGGTTGTTTCGGTCTGTTTTTTGGAGTTGCATGTTTTGGGTCAATCTTTTTACCGTCTAAAGTATGAATAGGAACTTTCAATACTTTTTCTACACTCGACGGTTCCGAAAAAGTAATAAATCCAAACCCTCTACTACGCTGTAACATAAGTAACAATTAATACATTAAACTGGACACACTAAAATCGCTCTAAAAGCTCTTACCTGAGTAACTGGATCCTTCATAATCAACACGTCTGTAACATTACCAAACATTCCAAAGTATTCTCTAAGTTTCTCGCAAGAGGTTTGCCAGCTAAGACCACCGACAAATAACTTTCCTGGTGCGGGATCGTTAGCATTATTAGGAGTACTACGACCAGACGATCCAGAGTGACTTCCGTTAACTTGTACAATAGAACCGTGTAGGTCGTGTTCTAAAAGCCCATTTTCTGACATAGCAGTACTGTAAATAATAATAATAATGTTATTTGGTTGTTTCAGCTTGTCCCTATTGTTGGTCTAGTGGGTTTGGCTCTAATAGGATATACTTTTATGGCTATTTACATGTTGACCAGCAGACCAGATGTAACATGGTAATAATCCCTACGTATTTATAAACAAAATTTTCTATATATCAAACTATAAACATTGCAAATTTAATTATCTTTTTAAATCAAAAACAAAAAATGTAATAATCGATGCAATTAATAATTATTATTCCGCAGTAAAGGCATTTTTAAGTAATTACAGTAGGTCGAAGTCATTGATTTCAACAATGCAATTGGGTAATGTAAAATCCTGAAATGTTGCGCGCAGTGATAAACACTTGAACTGCTTCCGTCTGCAAGCACTACAAATTGCACGATCTTCGTTGATAATTAAAACGCAATAAAAATATATTTACTTAATTAAATATTTGCGCAAAGTGTATCGTGTGCTAAGAAAATTTATTTTTTTTGAATGTTTTAGGTACAGAGGACAGCATACAGATCATTATGCAGAAGCTGTGGAACGTCCGCGAGTCGCCAAGGTAAGAGTACGATCAATAGCTTTCCCCTTCATGTGTATATATACATTAGTGATGTGGGGTGCGGCCGGCGGCGGCGCAGACGTTACCATGGCGGCGGTTGAGCAAGGGGTTGCTCATCTCCCCCTCGATACAGTCAGTGCCCGTGCCGCGAGTCGCCGTTATGTCTCGGTTTGGCTGTGATATTGTCCTGTCACAGCAGTACTGGATCGAGCTACTGCTGCCTCGGGACATGACCATAGCCTAACCATTTGCTCCAAAATAATAGTGTGTGCTAATAGGTGTTATTTGCCGAGGACCGCTTTCCATTGTTCGTTAACGTCAACTCCACATCATTTACTCTATAAGTGTCTGTTGCGAGAGCATGTAGCTTAATTTAGTAATCTACTGTTCATTGTTGGCAATTATCATATTAGAAGTATTTCTTAGATATTAAATTGTAGTTTACGCCCACATTAAATATAAGTGTTATTCGACCTATTTTTTTTTACTATGTACTAGATGTAGTTGCTAGATGTAAGATTATTTGTAACAATATATATCGATTGCATTGTAGAGCCTTTTACAAAATCAACTCACTTAATCGCACCTTTCCCGCACTTAGATACAATCACATGCAAAATAAAAGCTTTATATGTCCAACAAGTAGTAGTATTTGCACCTTACTCTCTGTTTAGAATTAGTGTTTCTATTTGCAACAAAAATGTACATATATTAAATAATAGCATAAAGAAAGAGGGAGTGACGGGCGGTCAATACAGTATGTCTTGTAGTTCTTTAGTACACCGTCGCGACGCTAGGCGTCATAACTGTCGCGGCCCTCTTTAGAATTTGTGGTTAAACTATGACGCAAACGCAGAAAAATAAAATCCAAAAGGGGCTGCTTTGCAAATAATTGATTCCATACAAATGTTGCCAAAATTAAAATTTATTTCAAAGAATCAAATCAAATTTAACCTTACAATTCAAGACGCCGGCATTTGTACCGTCAATTAACTAAATTTAAAGAATTTATAATGCGTTTGTACTGTCCGTAATTGACAACACTCGTAATCAATATAAAAAACATTCTTTCATTACTTGCTCTAATGTTAATTACAATGTATGCTTCAAATGTGTAATTTTAATATATAAGTGTCACGTTTAAATACATGATTACCCATTCCTTACGAGCTTGAGACGGTCACCGAAAAAACTCGACTAAAGCCTTTCAGATCGTGATGCTTTAGAAAAGTATATGAAAATCATTAACAAAATTAGTACTCCCAATAAAATGCTTACTATACTATAAAACGACGGGGATGTTGCCCCTTACGTGCTTTGCATTTTACTGCTTTCGGAATACTGATTTATGTTTATATTTATATAAAGAAAATCGTTCTTGCTGCGAACTTTAAATGTTCTTTTAGTAACATTGCAGAACAAAAGTCTCGGTATGCAGCAAAAATATTAATCAAATCCATAAACTTGTAATCGATTAAGCCGGCGTCGGCGCATATTGTTAAAATATTTGCTTTTAGTACAACCGTGGGGTTGAAATTCCGGTTCAGTAACAATTTCGATGCTGGAAATCTAAATAAGAATTGCAACAGTTCCAACTGCAATTCCTGAATCACATTTACACAAGTAACTCTAAAATACAAGTACTTTTAACAATCGCTCAAACCAAGCTAATTAGCTTATTGAACGACGATATTTTTGAAGAGATAATGAATAATGTATGGTTTCGTTCGTCTGAATCAATGACAACGCTAATCAATACTTTACAGTACTTCCCTATTCTAAAATTAAGTTTTATGGTGCATACGGATTTGAATTTTTCTGAACGCTAAATAATTTAGAGCGGTAGAATTAAACACTAAAAAAACGTACAGCTTTTATAAAAAAAAGGTCCTAGATTAAGCAATTAGAAAGAAACTGTAAACAAGTGGCTGTTAAAGATACTTACTATTCCGTAAAAACCGACTCATTACAAAGCCCTAATTATAGAATTAATCGCGTAGCTACCACCAACACGGTGTGTAAATAATAAACTGATAATCTTATGTTATGCATTAATAATGTACTGTTGTTTTAAGTTATCAAAGCTTGAGGTTTTTAATTACTTTTTCTTTTTTCTAAAACTTTCCTTTGACTGAAAATAAAATTAATTATTAAAAAAAATTAAATACGTGGACTAACTATACGTGTTTAAATGCTAATTTAGTTTATGTACTATAAGCAAAACTCAAATCTAAACTAATTGTTTTATCAATATTTAGCTACTTCACGTTAAACAGAAAAATGTAAATATCAGTAATCGTGAAATAAAAATTTGTTTACGTTGGATGATAACTAATGATTAATAGGGATTAATATGAAGATGATAATTGATGGCTAGTCGATTAAATAAGTTAGAGATGTATACGAGGTGACTGAAATAGAAAATGGAACTAAAGTCAATCGGGAGATGGTTTTTGAATTTGAATAGATAAACAAAAGAATAATTTGTCATTTCGTATACTCCCTTAAATAGTTAGAATTTTACAATACACAGCCATTGGCAGATAAATCATGCACATGTGGTGTTAAGCGTAATATAGATATGTGCGTAAATAAAAATTGCATCGACACTAAAATTAAGAGTGACCGGACTAGATTGATCACCGTTTGTTAGTAGAATACAAATCTAAACACAATCTATAAGACAAAAATTATACAACTCAATCTGGTAACCACAAGAAACAACAGGCAATGGTACAAAGAATCCAAATGTCCGAACCGCTACGCTACTGGCTGCTACGAATGACCGCCGATTTTACCTTCAAAAATGGCTCGTGCTTCGTGTACCTCGTGAAGATGGAAGTGATGATGAATCCTCCATCGAAGTCCTTGTAGAAACATGGCTTTGACAAACCAGACTCTCCTGCGACACTTTAAGTAAAAGAATCATCAAATTTATATATCTTTTTATAACAAATATAAGATTCTACGTTAAGGCGGATTAGTTATGCTAAACGGGATAAATGGCAGCTGTTTTATTTACCTCTACAATTGTGTATTGGCAACGATGCGACACTAGTTAGGTACTACTATATTCCATATATTTAAATCCACTAAGTTATAGGTTAACTAATATTCACATAATCTATAAGATGCATAATTTTTTGGAAGCTGTACAAGTAAACATAACTACAATAAATACTTTTTGAAGAATAAAAGAGTGTGTACGAAGTTCGTTAGATACATAAAAGCGACATATAACGACAGCCTTAAATTATATTAGACCTAATTTTTAATAATCTTTGAAAAACTATCTTAGAACGTACAAAAAATCGTAGCGTAATCTTCATCTACAACTTGCAATTACATATATACAGTTTTAATTAGATACTATAGAGAAAAAATCATTCACTAGAAACTGAAAACTAAAATACGTAACTAATTTTGTTGTACATTATATTGTAACAACTAATCGAGTAACCGTCTCTTCCTTTTTTCCGCTTTTGCTTAATATTCCTATTTTTAGATATAAATTTGATTTTAATTGAAATTCTTTTTTTATTTTTTAGCTCATAAAGATAAATGAGGTGTATCCCATAAATCGCGATTTAGCATCCATCTACAGGGCAATGACAAAAAGAGAAAAAGAATTGAAGATAGTTCTCAAATATTAAATACCATGTTAACTGTTTCTACAATTTTTTTTAAATAATAAATTACAGTCCAAATTTATATTTTGTAATTATTGCTAACAATATAGTAGATGAAAATCCATACAACAAACGTCATCATTATCAAAAACTGCTAAAATTTATTTAAAAATTGAATGAAAGGTTTGTGTCCAGATGTTGGTTTCAAAATTAGAACAATAGTTTTAGATTTACTCAAATCTTTAAAATCAGGTTTCTCCATCTGACAAAAACCATAGAATTCTTTTGTATATCTAACATCTAATTTACTATTTCATAGGTTTAATTCCACAATTACGTACAAGCATTTTTGTTATTTTCATACTGGAGAATATTGTTCATCACCCATTAAAACCAAGTAATGAAAAAAATATCTTAAGCGTTTCTAATAAAACAATACACTAGACCTTGAGTATATGGACAAAGACCAGCCGATCTATTAACACAGGGAATTTTAATCGTTAACTGTATTCAACAATTGTTTGAAAACCAGTTAGAATACAAATTCTATTTTATATTCTTCGTTATTCAAGTTCTTACAATTTTTAGTATGCCTGTAATATTTTTTTGTACTTGGCTTTTCTTCGTTTAGAATAAAAGTTTGTCCAACCAGGTGTCCTTGTGGTTCTGTCATGCCGTACCTGTAGTGCAGTCGTTTGACATTTTCTTTGTTAATAATGTCGATATCTAAACAATATAATGCACCCGTTTTGTATACTGCCATGGTGACAAAGACCTATCCCAGTAACGTTTTTTTTTCGATGTTAGAAATATTTAACCACTAATTGTAATACAAGTTGTTACTTCTGCATTATTTCGCAATAAATAAAAAAGTTAATGTTTTATTTTTTACGAAATTTATTGGTCTAGACTTGCCCTTCTACTTTTTGAACCTAAACATACTTTCTTAAACAGTCGTCAACAAGCGTACACTTACACTACGTTTTCTGTATGTTTCGTCTTTCCAAAGAGGACAATGTAAAATTAACATCAAGTTACTACAAAAGTGACGTATAATAAAATTTAAAGAAATAAGTTTAATGACATGCTCAAGGTTACGTTTGTGGAATTGCCGAACGTGTATTTACAATCATTTGAATCAAGTTAATTTAATACAATAAACATTTTTAATTCGCTACATTTTTCTAGTTACTTATTTTCTTAAAACGGTCGGTCATACCACAAATTTACTTTCATTTTTTACTATACACGTTGAATTGTTCTATGTAATAATACTGAACACAGACTTTTTAAAAAATTCACAAAAAATAACAGACCTTGAAAAACTTGCAACCAAACGTTAATAAACCACATAGGATTGATTATTATCAATAAGCTTTAATTGTTTTGAAGCAAATACATTATTAAATGTATAGCTATTATAATTAAGAAATAATTAATGCTTTTGTAGGTACTTAAGATGCGTTTTAATGTCTACTGAACATAACTTTACGTAGAGAATCCTAAACTTTGAAATTATTTGTTGAAATATGTTAATATAAGTATTGATTGCGTTTTAAGAAACGTTAATATACTAAATAATTGTTTTTTATTCTTCTTATTTTTGGCGTGTCGTTATTTTGCATTTTTATCCTGTGATAGTGTATTAAAAAATCAAGTAGGTAAGCAATTGCAAAAATTTATATAACTGATATTAATTTAATTACGACAAAAAAATAAATTCAATTAAATATATTCGTTATAGTAAAATTAGAACATAATTGTTTTCTTAGTATTGCCCATTTGTTTAGAAACGACGTGTCCGAGCACAAAATAGTAATCGTAATTTAACAACTCAGAAATTTGTTGATACTGCTGCAACTGATTTATTTCACCCATAAGCCTTCTACTAACATTTTATAAGTACTTTTGTGTTTATCCAACATATATCATTTAACTGTGTATTTTATTTCTATACATTGTCTTTTTTAAGAGAAGGAGCTGCTTATAATTTCGTGAATTGTGATTACTTTAAAATGACCTCAGATTGAAACTGGCTTGTTCTAAAACAATTACAGTTCAGTATAAAAAATTAAACAGATCCTTCTCTTCAAAAAACAAAGTTATTATTAGTTTACTAGAATGTTCTTACAATAATCGGCTATTTGCGTCTCAATTCTTATATCTTATATCAAATTGTGTTTTAAGTGAAAAATTAATTAAACAATTGTATTAATAGGATAAAAAAAATCAGGATTTCTTTATTCCGTAATTCCTTTCAGTTTGAAATTGTAATAGAAAGTGCCAATCTCTAAAGTTACAGTTAAAATTCCATAAATTATTGAAACAACTAAAGCTTATAGAATTTCTGTTCAAGTTGAAATTCCGACACTAAAAAAAGAGTAGAACAATTATAAGAAATACATATTCATACTTATTACGACAATAAATCGATTTTAATCATTTAAAGTATCAATAAATATAATATGTTAGTTATTAACTAGTTTATGAAAATTTGAGTTTGTGTTAATTATTTTTAATAGATGGATATTAACGATTATAATTTTTAGTATTACAAAACTGCTTATAACATTTTTCTCAGTACGTCAGCTATTATATCAATAGTTTTTCATAAAACCTTTCCAAAAAAATCTGTACTTACACAGCTTACCTAACCTATTTTGTAGTAATAAGTTTTTGCCAATAAATTCGTGTGCTTTTTACATTGATATTGGTATACCATTTACTTAAGAAAATCTCTTTAACATATACAAATGGCAACACCACAAATGGTACACAAATGTTTTGACAAACACCATCTAATAGTATTCCGTGTTACGTGTGCAATATTAAATCAACATTTCATACTCTTCTTAGTAAAATATATTTTATGCTACGTACAGTAGATTTAAAAACTATCGAGTTTATCAAATTTTATAATTCCTACAATCATACTACCATCTTAACTTACTGTATTAATTATTAATATAAAATTTACACCGGTAACGACAAAGTAAATATTTAAAATTACGTATCATCAAAGAAAAAAAAAATAAAAGAAAAAAAAATATTTTTCAAAACCTCAAGTAGAAATATCCGGCACCATGGCCTTGTTTTAATTATTTTTATTAATATATTTAAGTGTAGTTGTACTGTCGTGCTTGGTTTTTAGTTATTGTTTTGCATTACTTTTCTCTTATTTTTATCTTTCTTTAACGACGGGATAACTTATTCCTTACTTTATACTTGGAATAAGCTATTCCTAGATTAAAGATAACTTGTAACGCTATTCTGTAGCTTATTCCGAGTTTGTAAAACCGGCCCTAAATAACCAAATATGTAGTCATATTTGAATTTTCTCGATGTTAGTGTACTAGAAACAGAAATAATAGAAACCTTAGAATCCCCTTGCTTTAATAAGTATAGGTGTTTATATACACTACATTGTAAAAATTAAACGAGTGAGCCTCGCCCACATAAGCTCACAGTGTGAAACTTTTTTGCTAATTAATTTCTTTTGTTTTTATTTATTAATGAACCAGTAAAATGTTCCTGGGAATCTGCCATTTTAAATTAACTGAACACTGTTTTATTTTATATTAATGATGTTTCTCATTTTTTAAAGAATTTTTATTCACCAATTAAATGAATTGGCAAACACTTCATAAACACGTGGATAGTCACAACGAAATTAAAGATTAGAATAGTTTTTGTTAATATAAACGTCATAAAAGTAAATTAAAAAATATAGTTTGCTGCGGCTGTGCTGTCATCTTTTTCGTTACGGTGCAGCTTACGAAAATTTTAGATTTACAAGTTTCACCTCAAAACATATTAAAATTCCCTACAATTCAATATTACTTAAATTCATTTGTAAGATTATTCCCTTAAAACACAAACATTATTTTAAACAATTTACATGTTCGCCTGAAGATATATCAGTATGTCCAAACCGTAGCCTCCAACAATAAAAATGATTATGTAAACAAAAGTATAGTTTAGAATGATTATTCTAAGGCTGTCCACAATATTTAGTACTTGACCAAGCTTGAAAAGCAGAATTGAACAATATTCTAAAATTATATAAAAAAATATAAATTACTGTAGTATTAACAACTTGGCAAACTATTTGACTGACAGAAAAAGTTAGTACCTACATAAATTTGATTCTTAACAAGTACAGTAAATAAGCAAACTTTTCGATATGATTTGATAAAACTCTCGTTTAGTTCGAGAGCGTTTTTGATTTATTATTCTGTTATTCGAATTATAAATGTCTTTATTTTTAATGTTGCAAAAGTGATGCTTTCAATAACCGAAAGTAGAATGTTTCACTGTAAAATATAACACCAAATTATTTATAAATGACCGGCAACCTTTATTATTCTAGCGTATATAATACACAAAATAAAACGTCATTTTTAGACATTTAAACATGATATTTTCAATTCAAAATAAAATTTAAATTATTTAGAAAAGGAATAAAAAAAAGTACGTATTTTGCGAATTTTTTATTTACTCAAAAGTAATATATGTTCAGGCAATAATCGCAAAAAAATTAAAGTTTATAGCAAAGTTTTTTTGCAATGAGCATATTTTTTTGAACATCTTTTACGTGTGTTTATTTAAAATAGAGCTACGTAATGTTCGAAAAAATGTCAACGACATAAGTTAAGGTCCCTGAATACTAAACTAAAATAGTTATGGTTAATTTTTGATATAAAAAATTCATAGAATTGAGAGTATTTTATTAAGATTCAGTAGGAAAAAAATGATGACTAATCTATCCATCTGTTATTTGATTAAGAAAATTACGACTGGATTTAACTATTTTAACTACGCTCAGTGTCCAGTGTTTTTGTAATTAAGAACCTCATTACCCGTTTTTCTCTATATTAATCTTTGCTTTGAGAGAACGCAAATGCAGTTACCGTAAATCAAATTTAGTAATTGTTAGGGAAAAAAAAGCGTTCTGTAAGTATTTCCTTATACATTTTATTGATCGATCAATTAAAAAAATTAACCTTTGAAACATTTCGATTACTCACTAGAAACGATTTTAAAAGTACCGTTATCAATTAGTGATAAATTACTAAATCAGTGTCTTATATTGTTAAAATTTCGACGTTTTGTATACTTGAGTCATAAAAATCCGCACCATAAATATATGCTGATTCTTAAAAGCTTTCAAGAAAAAATAATGTAATGACATTTTTCACTTCATACACACTTCAGAAAAACGTTTAGATATCAGCCAAATAAAATATCGGCTATGTATATATTATTTTCAATCGATTCTTTATATTGTCTCTCACTACTTTTTAGTTACACCACGTCCAAGCGCTATAACTTTTCGTGAGGAGTTTACTTTTTTGTTTATCACCATGTTCAGTAAATTATTTTTCTAACACGCCCTCGTTTATTCATTCAGCTTACAGATTCAGCTACACATTAATTGATTATACAATAATTTTAGCAATGATCCTTTCAATTTTATAAGCTTGAATTTTCTTATAGATTTTTTTTTTGATCAGTTACGAAAGTTAATAATGATAACTCAAAACTATCAATAAAATTTTACGAAAACCTAAATGTTGAAAATTTTGGCGAGTAAATTTTTATCGAATACATACAAAATAAAACATAATTTAGAACGTTTAAATGTTATTTTAATTTAAACTAAACATTAAATTACTTTCAGCTTTCGATAATAATAAAATTAATCCAAAAATCGCGTTATCGAAACAAGAGAATAACAATGTAAGTGTTAAATCCTAAAAGTATATCAAGACGTATATACAAATTACAATTATATAAATTTGTACTTTAACAAAAAAAATCAGTAATCGGTGTAGAAATATTTTGTTGTTAAATCCTTCATCGTGTGTAAGAACAATTCAACTAGATGATGGTGAATACTTAAAATCAGAAAAAATATTACATATAAAAATAATTTTGAGATCTTGAGAAAACAAAATCGCTAATCTGAAACGAAACTTGATTGCAACATTATATTCAAAAATAAACGTCTTTTTGTGACATAAACAACGAAAAAAATGTAGAATCAGTAATTTAACAGATTGTAGAGCTGATGTGTACAACTTTATATATATACATAAATTAAACTTATAAATATGAACTTTTACGTATAATACCTATCAGAAAATCATAAAAATTCGAATTCATTTGTCAAAAAATTAGGTCTTGAAACTAAAGTCATTTAACATTCCCACTTTGCTTCTCTTTGTTATTCCAATTAAGCCCAAACATTATTTGCTTACTGCTGCAATGTGTCAAATTATATAACAATTTTAGCATTTTCTGATCGGTAATCTTTTTTCATTTACGTAACATAAAAATACGTTTAACGTGTTTTGCTTTTTCAATTAAATTAAAGTTTTTCATGTTGCAAAATAATCTAAATTAATGCAAAATACTAATTATTTTTTGAAAATTATACTTATTTTATTGTTTTGTCGAGTACGAAAAAGTAAGCCAACGATAAAATTTTAAAGCCTTAATTATCAGATGTTTTGAATAAAAAAGATAATGCCCATTTGTTTGATGTAAATAATTACGTGTAATTTACAATGTAATTGAAACGCGTAATTTGAATCATATTCCTTTTCTACTCGATCCTTTGTTACGCACAATTCGTTGCATAAAGACACAGATTTTAGTGTTCTACTAAGAATTACTAGAAAAAAGTAAAAATGAATGGTGATGATTAATCCAGCTGGTAATTATAGAAAGAAAAAACAATTACGAATGGATAAACTATTATAATTTCGCTCGGCGTGCAATGTTATTGTAATTAGGAAGCTCATTAAACGTATTTTTGTATATTAATATTTGCTTTGCAAAAACACAAATTTTGTTAAATACAATTTAGAAATTAAGAAAATATGCGTACTTGGCGTACCTATTTTCTAGGTTTTATATCTTGTGGGTAAAGCTGTAAAATTAGTTTTAAATAAGCCTGTAGAAAGTTGTAAAGAACCCAGGTAGGTAAACTAGAAGATTATTTACAGTGTATGGTTAGCGTAGGTAAGGTTGAGTTTCAGGGTTAGAACAGGTACAGCCAACCCATAATAAAGGTTTTTGCAGACATCTGAAGATTACTGGCTATTGTTGTCGGATTTTCATTTTTTCTTATTTATGAAAGATAACGGCAACTAAGATTAGGGTTTGTTTCTACTTATAAATCTATTTTTTTTAATATAAAACACTAGCACTGCATGCATTAATGAGACTGTTTGTATATGCGTACGCTGGTTGTAAGAATGGCAGTTACATGTGCAAACCAGTCCACTTTCATACAAGAATCTAAGTATAATTAAATTACTTACCCTCCAACGGTGGATAGTGGTAGAATAACAGGAGGAGGCACAGAATACGAAAAAATTTTTGGTCCGGGTGGAGGATTTTCGAACAACATGATTTTATCACATATACAGAAATGAAGACACGAGAAACCTAACAAATACAAATTCACCCTCGCCGGTTAGAAAACGACTGAGTGTGCAGCTGTGAGTCCCGCCAGCCCTTCAGCAGGCCGGCTGCGACTTTACCCGACCCACCACACTGCAAACTACAAACGTTCACTCATTCTTATACTCATCTTCCGCTTTAAAATTCAATACAAAGAATTCGGAACTACCGATAACGCATATTCTTCAACTAAAACTACAATTCGATATAAATATAAATAGCTTCGTGTAAACAAAGAACACAGAGACAGCCGACTGTTGAGGCCAATGCATTGAGGTTCAAGGTTAGATTCATCACTCCCACTGTCTAGCTTCCGATCTTGAACACTTCTGATTTCAATTTTGCTTTAAATATTGAAATCGTTTAAAAGTTTTACTAATAAAATCTGAGTTTTATGCGAGCGTAGTGCAACGGCCTAAATCCTTTTTTCAACATTCAACTCGAAATTCCAATCAAATTTTCATTTTAAAGCTGTAACACAAGTACAGCCTGCAACAAACAAACGTAATAATACATTGCCTTTATTTGTACCAGAGATTTCTATGCGAATTAAAACTGCATATACCCGAAGTCGTTCGTATGTCCAATTCTCTTTACAATTTACGTAATCGTAAAAAATACATATACATTAGAATCTCCTAATTGACGTTTTCTTTGTTGAGTATAAGTTTAGTTTGCGCAGCCATTACGGTGTTCCAAAAAATACAAAATGGGGTTCTTGCGCTTATCGCACAAATTATTTATATCGGTGAAAAACTTGGAAACTGAATGAAAATCATAATTCTATCTATAAAATCAGTATTTAAATTAAGTTCGGTTTTTAATATTTTATTCATTCAACTAAAAATATAAATATTCTTTATTTTAGTTTTCTCTTAAAATCGCATCCCTTTGTTAAATAATTCTGAATCACTTGATATTATAATACGTTTTCATTAACATTTTTTGAATACATTTTAAATTTGTTGATAATTTAAATATTAAAACGGTGCAAGGTTACAATGACAGAAAACACCTAATACTATAAAAAAACCGTTTAGTACCTCTACGTACCTGTCTACGATAAAAATAAAAATCTATTTACTTATTTCAAATTTCAATATTTATCAATTCCGTTTAATCATATAAAAATAGTCAGTTTTAAAGTCTAATAAATAATGTTGACAAATCTTTCGTAATATAAAAAAAATATCTCATTAGTCTTTAGTAAAACTTTAAATTTACTTTTTCCTTCTTCAAGTTGTAGGTACCTTAAAAATGTTTGCTTTCCCATTTTAAACATTCTTTTGATGTTTCCGTCAAAGCAAACCTATTTGGAAAATCATGGTTCGTCATTTTACCCTATCGATATAACACGGCTTTCAGGAATGAACAGTTCATAAAAGTTTTTGGTAACCACTGATTGGTGGATTCCCTGATTCAATTTCTACCAATCGTTTAGAATGAAGCTTGTTTTTCTTTATAAAATACACGAATTTTTTTATAGCCATTAATCTATAACACAGCATCATTTGTACAGGGTGTCCTAAATTGATGTTTTGATAGGGAAACTCGGTCACTATAATACATACGAGAAAATGGACCGCATATCCTCCATCTCTTTTTTCGAGAAAAACTCGATGGTAAAAACCAAATTGAGCGATTGTTTTTTGTTTTCGAGGCATACGTGAAAGTCTGATTTTCTTAATTTTCGAGACTGCGATATTTCGGTTGTTTCTCAAAGTAGAGAAAAACGGTTTACGTGACCTTAATGCACTTTTTTGAGTAGAATGCAATGGCGTCTTATATTGAATAACTTTATTATACATATTTCAAGTTATGACACAGTTTTGTTTTTTCAATGGTATATAACATAGTAGGGTCAATCATTTCATATTTTACTCATTTCATCAAAAAATCGATATTTTTTAACAAACACGTTTTCCGTTGTAGTTTTCTCATAGTAGGCTTCTGTCATTAAAAACGTGAACAAATTAAACCATTTAGTATTAAAAGTTAGTGGGTATAAAGTGCAATGGCTTTTTAAAAATTACGAAAAATACGATATGATATAATGCTTTAATTAAAGTGATAACCATTCGGACGCTACGGCCGAGTTATATGTCGATTGTTACCCAGAAAGAAGACAACCTCATAAATCCATTTTTATGAGATTGAAACAAAATCTGAGAAATCCTGGATCATTTGACAAACCAAAAACAAGAAATTACATTATTCAAGATATGGAAGAAGCTTCTATCAATGTAGTAGGAGCTGTAATAGCAAATCCTTTAATGTCCTGTCGCCAAATTGAAGCAGAAGTTGGAATTTCAAAAAGTCGAGCCTCCAATGTATTGAGACCGTAGATTGCCATTTTGTAATTGGTACCTACAAAATATTTGGCAAAATCCATTGATTTATCAAAACATAATTTGGTCCGATGATGCCTCTATTAGTAGAGCAGGAATTTTTAATAGGCCTAACGAACACTGGTGGTCGGATGTTAATCCTCATCGCACTTCCGTTGTCTTACAGCAGGGAAGATTTGGTTTTAGCGTGTGGTGTGTTCTAATTGGAAATCGAATTCTGGTTTCAAAAAAATTTAAACAGTCAACGATATTATGAAAATCTGAACGAATATGTTGTTGAAGAATTTTTGAATGACATGTCATTAGATGAGAGAAGAAATAGATTCTTTAAACAAGATGGTGCACCCCCCCAGACCTGTTAAAAATATATTTTAAAAATAATTGAATAGGCAATAATAAACCAGTAAGGTGGCCACCACGGTCTCCTGATTTAACACCACTTGACTTCTTTTTTTGGAGACACATTAAACACACTTTATACAAAAGAACTTTTAATAACATAAACGAACTAAGAGAAAATTTTGTTGACTGTCCATCTCAAATATTCATATTCACAACGCAGTAAGTGGTATATAAAAAGGTGTAATTTATGTGTTACTAAGAATGGGCAAAATTTTGAAAATTTACTTTGAATGTTTAATTATTAATTAGATATTACATCTTATAATTTATACTATAAATTGTAATTTCTTGTTCTTAATTTGTCAAATAACACATGATTCCTCCGATTTTGTTTTAATCTCATAATAATGGATTTATGAGGTTGTCTTCTTTCTGGGCAACAATCGAAATATAATTCGGCTGCAGCGTCCGAATGGTTAACCCATTGATTAAAGCATCATCATCATATTGTAATTTTCATAATTTTCAACAGCCATTGCACTTTATACCAACTAAAATATGAGTTTGATAAAAACTATTGACTTTTGGATAAAATGAGTAAAATATGAAATCATAGACCCCACATGTTATATATCATGATTTGCATAAAAAAACACAACTCTATGCCATAACTTGAAATATAATGACGTTATTCAAAATTATAGAACGCCATTGTATTCTACTGAAAAAAGTGTCTTAAGATCACATAAACCGTTTTTCTTGAAAATTGAGAAAATCAAACTTTCGCGTATAGCTCAAAAACAAAAAACAATCGCTCAATTTGATTTTTATCATCAAGTTTTTCTGGAAAAAAGAGATCAAGATACTATGTCTATTTTCTCGTATTTATTATAGTTACTGAGTTTCCCTATGAAAACATCCAATTTAAGACACCCTATACGAGATTATAGTTTGACCGTGTCAAACTACATCTTAAAAAATATAGCTTTTTACTTTCCTATAAGGAAAGTATTGCGATCGCAATTCTTTTGCAAACAATCTGTTTTGCATAATTTTACGTTTCAAGGTCTCCTGAATCAGAAAAATGTATTTTGACAAAAAAACATTTTGAGTGTCTGTATGTGTGTCTGTCTGTATGTGTAACGATGTATCCACGATAACCCTCGAAGCACAAGTCCTAGTAACTTAAAATTTGGTATGGAGCTAGTTTTTCATATTTTCATCTATCAAAAGATGCGTCTGATAAAGAAACCGAAAGTAAGTGTATTCGCCATTTTTAACAGTTTTCCTTGTATAATTTTGTATGTATGTAAATTATTCGAATTATTTTTACAGTTTCTTATAGAGATAATTCTTCATAACAATTTATTCAAATAAAAATGTTTCTAACATTAACAGTTTATTAGATATTTGATTTTAATTTTAAATGAATTCCATATATAATCTAAGTTCGAATCCTGCTTACAACGATTTTTGTTTAGAAAAAAATTCCATATATCAAAGGAAAAGCAAAATACGTTAAAAATAACAATTATTCCCTATATTCTTTTGAGTTGTTTATACACGAAGTGTTGCATCTTCCTTACAATATCTTTGGATGTACCCACGATAACTCTCGAACCAAAAGTCCTAGTAACTTGAAATTTGGTACGGAGCGGGCTTTTCATATTTTCTCGGTTCTATCAAAAGATGGGTCTGATAAAGAACCCAGAAATTGGTGTATCCACCATATTTAACAGTTTTTCTTATATAATTTTGTACGTATGTACCTACATTATTTGAATTATTTTTACAGTCTCGTATAAAGATAATAATAATCTAGGTTCGAATCCTGTCTGTGACGATTTTTTTAGAAAAAAATCCATATCTTGAAGGGAAAGCAAGATACGTTAAAAATAATACTTTTCACTGATTTACTAAAGGGGAAAGCAATATCGAGTCGCACAAATATAGGGGTTAGTCGATATGACAACATAAGCTCAATTCGCCATATTTCGGTTATATCTTAATGAAATCGAGGAGTAACGTTTCAAAAAAAAATTGTATTTACTTGGTAGCATGCTATAATTTTACATACATATCACTTCAAAGTGGTTTTATGACAACATAACCCTAAAAAACATATGTAGAGTTAAAGGAAAGTCGTGTGGTGAACACACCAGTTTTTTTCTTTTTGTAGATAATTGGCAAACACATATGAAAAAAGTTTTGCTCTCTTTATACCTACAAAACTTCTATAAACAACACTTTCTTTTGTAACATCCCGAGTCCCGACAAACGACTCTTAAAATGTGTAAGTACTTTAAACTTGAAAGATTTATGTAGCTTTGTAAATTTATAAAAAATGATGTGCAAGTAGAGTAATTTATCCGTAACACAAAACTGTTTTTTGTTTGTGTCCCAAAAAAAGTTTTAACTAAAACTGTAGGATGACGTCTAATTTAAACCTACATGCTAATTTGTAAATTACATTTTTAGACACGAAAGTATAAACATTATTAAATAATCGATATTAAACTATATTTAAACAAGCTGGATTAACGCTGAAAAACAAAGTTATGTAAATATACGTATATAAGGTGGTCAAGTTCAAGAAAAAAACATAAACAGTTGAAGAGTTTTCAGCAATTTAATTGAAAAGAAATTTACATTTAAACATTTACACAAAACTGTTTCTTTTGTTGTGCAAACAAATTTTAAATCTTCGTTACCATACTTTTTATAAAATGAACTAGATTTGGGTTTTGGCATAAAAGTAAGCCAGCATATGTATATTGTTGTTTAGTGCATTACTTATTGGTTCTAAAATAATTTTTTATGTTTTACTTTTTGAAATTTTAAAAAATCACCTTCATTCGTTTAAGTTTTGTATTAGTTTTTATTGATAAAATGTCGCCATTACTAATGTTTTCAAATTAATTTTCAATAGTTTCATTTAATTGTTTTGTTTTAGTTATTATTGTTAAATACATTAAATACACGACAGGATCGGACGACATTGGTACTCTCCATGAATATAAAATAAATTTGAAATGTCATTATTAAAGTTTTCAAATTGATTTCCAATACTTTAATTTTATTGTTGATAAAATCTTCTTCTATAGAAACTAATAAAAATGTGATTTTTCTGATTCTCACATTTATAGCAGCCTATACTAAAATGTAAACATTATAAGCAATAATAATCAAAAAATGTAAATATATTTGAATAACTTTCAAGAGTATAGAAAATGCAAAATGCTAAGATATTGTAGATCTGTGGTAGTATAAAATAACGCAAAAATATATCGGGTGTTCTATTTAAGAAAATTTACTTTTCTTGTAATTGACACGATTCTAAAAGAAACGCTGTACACATGTTTTCGTAAATTAACTATAAAATCTTAGTTTTTGTCAACATAGAAAACAAAACTTTTTGAAGTGAAACTTCTTTATCGGCGTTGGAAAAAAATTTACCGTCACATTTTACGCGTCACGTCACATTTTTTATCGTCACATTTTTCCTTTACGCGCCATCTTTTTTTTTTCTGAAACGCAATAGTGACGAGATAAATAATATATCAATACTAAAGTGATCAACAAAATCAAAGGCTTTATTTTAATTCTAATTCCAGTGGATTTTTAACAAAAGTAAGTAATTATATCTATTTTTCTAATACTTGTTAAGGTTAACCTCAAATTCTGATTGAACGATGACATTTTAAATTTAAGATATTTAAGGTTAACCTCAGTTTCTGATTGAACGATGACAATGACAGTAATAATTCTATTTCAATTAATGAAATGCTGTAATAACCTTAGTAGCAAAAAGTTAAAGTGAAATAATTGTATTATTTGTATTCATGTCTATTATAATAAAATCCTTTTGTTTAAACTTTATCTAATTTTAAATTTAAGATATTTAAGGTTAACCTCAGTTTCTTATTGTAACTATCGGTCAATGTATATGATTTCATTAAAATAGTATTTATTAATTAATACGACTGCTAATTTATTGAACATCAATTAATTGGCATAGAGTATAAATTCTGAAATATGTTATTAATTTTTGTAAATCAATTAACTAATTTTTGTAGATTAAATTTCATATTTCAGTTACCATAAGCCATTAATTATTAAATTTAAGATATTTAAGGTTAACCTCAATTTCTGATTGAACGATGACAATGATAGTAATAATTCTATTTCAATTAATGAAATGCTGTAATAATCTTAGTAGCAAAAAGTTAAAGTGAAACACGGTTGGTTCAGACGAAGAGTACTTTCAGTTTCTCCAACGCAGTAGGGATAGCATGTCGCTTATTTCGTTACGCGTCACATTTTTAATTAATACGACTGCTAATTTAATGAACATCAATTAATTGGCATAGAGTATAAATTCTGAAATATGTTATTAATTTTTGTAAATCAATTAACTAATTTTTGTAGATTCAATTTCATATTTCAGTTACCATAAGCCATTAATTACAAAAATATATAATAACGATGACAATGATAGTAATAATTCTATTACAATTAATGAAATGCTGTAATAATCTTAGTAGCAAAAAGTTAAAGTGAAATAATTGTATTATTTGTATTCATGTCTATGATAATAAAATCCTTTTGTTTAAACTTTATCTAATTTAACTTTATTTAACCAATTTCTGAAAAGTTGCATGTAGATCATTTTGCGAAAAATAAGGCCATAAAGAAGTTTTTCCTTTTAATAATGTATGGGCTGGGTGGTTTAAAAAAGAAATCTAAGATTAAGTGCAAAATTAAAACATTAACCAAAAAGGAAAATATTTAAGAAGTTAGATGGTTACTACTGATTTTTATAGAATTATACATTTTTACTTTTTATTACAATTTTGCCTATTTGCTATGCAATTTATTTGACACAATTTAAAAAAAAATTGCAACAACTACCCGATTTGTTGATAAGAGGAAGACTAAGACAATCATTGCTTACAAATATTTTTTATCTACATATTATATTTTCAATATAGTATTCCTTTTAAAAAATATTTTATAAAGCAAATTTTTACTCATCGTGACAAAAAACACGTATAAATATATCTTCAGCACTACTACATTATTCCGTATGTTTATAAAAGTTTAAGTACTTGTGCGTATCATATATCAGTTAAGTTTTTTTTATAAAAATCGGATCAAAATGCTTTTATACCTGTTTTCTGATACTTTTTTTTAGTTTGAATTTCTTGTCGTTCATCGATTAAAAATGCTTGGTCAAGATTTCCTGCGTTACAATAATTTAATAATTCCCAAGTTGTTTCTATGTCAAGAATATCAAATTAAGAATAACCTTTTCTTTTTTGTTCTAAACTCTATAAACTGCTAGTTTTACTAATATGCAATACAACCTTTTTTGTTGCAATGCCGGCTGTACAGTCTCGTCGAGCGCCCTCGCCGCAGATCTCGCCGAGAGAATAGCAATGCGACTCGCTTTAGTAAAACTATGTTATTTACAAATAACCTATTTCAGTATAGTAAACGACCTAAGAAAATACAAAAAAAAATTAAACAGAAAAATCTTTTTCCTTTATTTTTTTTAGATTTAATTTAAATGTATATACTTTTCAAATTAGCTTTTTTTTTAAATAATAAAACATTGCAAAATTAATCTTAATTATTTTTTTAATTTATTGTGGTTTATTCGACTAGCATTCAAATGAGTGCTCCCGATCCGAGACGGGGCACTATGGAGTGATTCGAACGTTGTTAGTACACTTTCGCGTTTGGGTAGTCTCGATATCCCTCGTCAAAAGTATTTAACTAGCATTTATACATTTCACGGGCACGTTTATGTAGAATCGGCATGCCTTGGCGATAGTGTACAGCCGGCATAAGATACAATTGTACATTGACATACAAAATTAAAAAACGCTAATTTAATTCATGGGTCAATTAATAATTCTGGATACTTCTAATTGTATTTTGTATTCTATCTATTAAACATATCTAGTTTTCACTTAATTTAGGGTTTAAAATAATAATTATTGGTTCAAACTTTACACAACACAACTAAGGCGTAATACTATAAAAACGAGACATAAATGTAATAAAAAATATAGTTGATATAATTTGTCCTGCAGGTAGAATGATGATAAAAGTAATAAAACAATAATAATACATTATTGGAAAACAAAGAACTAGATTACACTTTTCGGTACCGCAGGTAAGTTAATTTTTATATTTTGTGAATCAGAATGTACCTAAGAGATACTGAAAAATTACAACAAAAATTAAAAAGAAATGGCAAATACAAAAAGAATAAAATAAATCATAGAAAAACAGGAAGGAAAAAAACTCTGAATAATATTTCAGCAACTGCTAAAAAAATACATGAAAAACAAACATCTTGCGTATAAAATTGTTTCGCTAACTAAGGAACCCAATCATCAAGAAACGCGTATTCGACTACATCTTTAAGTAAAGTTAAATGACGAGTGTGAAATCTTCATCTGCGCATCTCTTAAAAAAACTTTTATTAAGTTTGGTATAGCAAATGTGATCAAGGTAAAATGTACAAAACAACCTAAAGCAAGTATAGAAAGAATTTACAAACAAAATAAAGTTCTTACAAAAACGATAGAAAATCGCTAGAGAAAATATTACTCATAAGATAAAATGTAAATTTCCATGGGCAGTTACAAGTCACAAAAGTGGATTTCCGATCTTTGTTTCTACTGTTTCGAACTTAAGTATAAGTTAAACAAATATTATTCATAATTGTATTAAGCGTGCAAAAATAAAAAAAATTACCATAAATATGGTTACATAGAGGAAATATTAAAATATGCCATAAAAATGAATAATTTTCTAATTAAATTTTTGAGAATATTTAGTGCGCAACAAACTAATGTGGTAAAAAACTTTTCTTTATTTTTTCATTTTTTTAAAATTTTATTTATCTACCTTGTGCTAGCTTGGATGGCATGAAAAATGAAAAAATCTACATTTCTTGTCGATGTAGCAATAGTAAATCAATAATCAATCATGTTCTCTTTCGTAACAACGGTTTAGTTATAGTTTACGTATGCATTAGTTCACGTCCACTTGTTTGTAGTACCTACGGTAAATGCAAATTACAATTTACAATTATCATTTACAATGAAAAATAAAATTTATTTTAAAAAAATCTGTCTTTCTAAAATAAGATAAATTAATGTAATAACTTCTAATTCTCAACCAATACATTGCGAAAACTGTCATTTTTAATTATGAGATACATAAAGTGCCAATTAATCGTTAATTAATACTAATAATAGCAAAGGTTAATTTAATTCCCCTTGTGACAATTAAAAAACAATAAACGTTGTATTTAATCACTCGGCGCGTTAAACTTTTCTGCAAAATCGTCTTTTCCATCACCTAATTATTTCGTAAAGTAAAAAAGAACTTTAAAAACAAACATGAATTAAGAGAATTTAATATTGACAAAAATACAAAATCAATATATTAACTCATAAATACATCGTCGACATTAATCATACTTTACTTTTTATCAAAAATAAAATATTAATCAAAGTGAGTACATAATCAGCTTTTGTCACAAAATATTTGAGAAAAAAACGTTATTTATTTAGAACATACCATTATAGTAATAGGTTTTACGTTTCCAAATGCATTTACCTCGATCCAATAATCATATAAGTGCATCACCGATATAGAATTTTGTGGTCCTTCTGTCCTATATATAGTTACATATTTCTAAAAACCAATTAATTGTTGATATATTAATTTAAGTTTTATGTTAAAGGCAATGAGGTATAAGTTATTAAATTATACGTCATTGGTTGAAGGTAAATAACTCTTCTTGCAAAAATTGAATAGTAGTTAATTAAGCACTATACGTAACTTATAGAGTACAAATTTCTTTTAATCAAAAATAAAGTAAACTGATTTTTTGCCATACCTACCAATTAAAGAAGTGTTATTAGTGACAATCAAGAAGTGAAACCGGTATTTTAAACTATTTAATTACTTTCGCAAATCTGGTTTTCTGTGACAAAAACATTTCGGGCTTGACCCCGATTACTTCTATTTGAATCTTGTTTTGAAGAGCTAATTTTTAGGGATATGAAACGTAAAATACACTAAATTTTTTGTTAATATTGTTTTTTTCTATACAAGCAAACAAATGTGATTAGATTGGTGTCGAATGTTTAACAACCACATTTAAAAAAAAAAGAGCTAGTACACACAATTAAACAACGTTGATCAGCGTAGTGTAAAATCTAACGGTTCTGAGTAACAATATAAAACTTCTTCATTCATTTCAAGGTTTTATTTGATAAAAAATACTAATATTATTCTAACTTTAATTAGTTTTACATACACTCATTGCATAATAAAACTAGAAATTATGATCTGCTTAGTAAAAAAAACAGATATGTTTGCAAACAATTTGAGAAATTAATATTTCAACATTTTATTTATTTATATTATTAACTTAACATAAGGATAGTAAAAATGGTATTTTAAAAACGATACCAGATGTGTAATTACAAACTGTAATTTTATAATAACAGTTTTTAATAAGTTAATAGAGATGATTCTTTGAATTTAAAAAAAAAATCATACTAACTATATTCAAAATTAGGTATTATTGCGCATACTCAAACCTAAGTATCAGTTCAATCACAGGTAAATAAGATATACAGATACAGATAGAGATAGCCAACCACATGCAATAAATTGGACGGTACTTTTCTGGCGGCCAAATAAAATTAGTTTGACGGCAACACACTTGTGAGATTAGCGCTGTAGTAGCGCTACTCAAAAAAACGTCAGTAAATTAATTGTAAGAATTAGTTAAATTAAGTTAAACGCGCGACGTAGTATGTGAAAGGATTGTATAGATGCTATGCCATCACGCGCCGCGTAGATACGCAGAGCGCGAGGGTTGAGCGTGTGGTCTCGAGGTAAAACTTAACGCGCTCGTGTCGCGTTTGAAAAACGTAGAGCGTACCGTACGCTTTATGTGAAACGGGACTTAGTCTCGTTTCACTGATAATAATAACAATAATAATAACAAATTCAGGCTCGCCATGGTACCCTTTTTCTCTTCTGCACAGTGGCGGCTGGTGGTCAATCATACAAAAGGGTCATTTTAAAAAAACGCAATGGTCGCAAAAAGGCTAAAAAACATTCTTACAGTAACGTGATTTATTTAAGATCAATTATGTTTAAGATTTAAGACATTCGTCTATAATTACAATTACCAAAATAATCAATAACAAGCTAATTAAAGTTTACAATGATTTTTCAATGCGTAGCATAGAAATGCATATCTTTCTTGTCTCATAGTATTGCCTTGCGTAGAAATGTTTGAATTCTTTTTAACCCAGAGAAATATCGCTCTCTTTCCACTGTAGTCATATGTAAAGTCAATCAATTGTTTTATTTAATATATGTATCTATTTTAGTTTTTACAAACTTTTTCATTATAGTCTTTAATTGACCTCACAATTGGTTTTTACTTTTTCTTTTAAATGCTATATATCCGTAACATTATTTTTACAACATAATGATTAATGTATCATCTGAAAACAGTAAACATAAAACACTAAAATCTATTATTTATTTCAAATCCACAAATCCAACCTAACGAATCATACACAGATTCTTTAAAATTACTGTAAATTTCTTTATTTTTATGTTTACTGGTTGGTCGAATTTGAAGTAAAGACTGAGGACAAGCATTAAATTTAAATTCTAGATGTGTAAACAATTATTAGCTACTTATTTTTTAACGTCTTGTACTACAGATAAGAAATCTGTCTTTAACACACACGTGCTGCGAAGATAACGATACATGACGTAAGTCACGTAAGCAATGTGAGCATTGCACTCAAAGATAATTATTAATTGCACTAAATATTGTCTTTGGCGTAGACCCTGCGAAAACATTTAAACGTTTACTTATCCTCTTTTCTAACTCGCATAAAATTGTATTATGTGTGTCTCACTCTTGATTACAAAACTATCGTCGTAATATAATGTAAATGCGGGCAAAAGTACGTGTCAGCCTCGGGTAAATTCGCAAGCTTTCGTATCTGCGTTTAAATTGACAATTATTTAAACGCATGAAATTTAAACGCTGATAATTTGATTTAAACGCAAATTTTTGGTATTTTTAAAGCAAATAAAATACCTTTCTTATTCATTTTTGGAGGGTCATTGACCAAATGACCTAATAGAGAAGCCGCCACTGCTTCTGCATTTGCTTTCCACAAGACGATAAAGGTGCGGCAATGGCAACAACGGCAGCGTTCATTTTTTCAAATCCATTTTATTACTGCTCCATGTGAAAAGATCTAAACGCTTTACGCTCTACGTCGAGCATAGGGCGTAGCGCCTATCGCACGTTTCATGTGAAACGCGACTTAATCTTTGGCGCCTCTTAAAATTAACGTTAAACTGAAATGTATTGTGTGGGATGTCAACATTAATTAGTCAACCGAACATTGTTATAACTAGAGAGTGATTATCTAACCACTTCTCAGTATCGTCTTAATGTATGGGCTCGATGGGCACTGCCCGGGAACTCTGCACTCAAAGGGGCCGCGCAAGCCTATGACTGAAGAAACTACATTATAAGTAAAATCTTATTTATTTTACTAGAAGTAAAAATATATATTGCAGATACTCGATAACATCAACCAATACAGACCAAGTGTCTAATAACACATAAAACAGGAAAACGCATTGTGACAGAAAAAGTAAATAATAATACAAATATAGCGGAAACGTCCTAACTCGAACCTACAAAGAACTGAAAAAAACGCCGATTTGTTGAAATTTCGAGTTATAGAAAATTCTCTTGATACAATAAAAGTTCTTATTTTTTTGATATACGACATTTTTTAAAATGTTGGGGATGGTAAATTTTTCCATGGTGTAACTTTCATTTACTAAATTTACATTCACAAGTTAATGTACTAAATAATGGAATATCCATTACCTGCTTGTTCAGGAATTCGATTTTCTGTGATGCTCTCCAAAATTTCGTTTGTGGAATGTTCCATTGTACACAAATTCTTCAAATGACATATCGTTGATATCTGTTAAAATTGCATATGAAGTCCAAAATGATTTTAACTGAGATTGTGGAAGCAAACCATGTTCATCCCAATCAAGTTGAACTTCTCTTTATTTTAAATCAGTTTTAGTAAAGTCTGCTTTTCGAAAACAATTGATAATAGTTTGTTGTTTTACATTGATATTCCATATTTTGCTGAGGTCTCTCTTGCCGTCCAGTAAAGTTATACTAGTGGCGGGCATCTTTTTTCATATGAACTAAAATTTAAACAAGAAGATCCTTGTCTTATCTGCATTAAAAGTGTCATCCTCAGCGTACCTTCTAATTAAATTAAATAAGTTTTGAGAATCGGAAAACAATGTATTTTGCATTGTTTCGTTTTTGTTCGAATTACAGAAAAAATCGAGTTAGGGAGACAAATTTGAGAAAAATGTTGATAGAGTTAAAGAAGTATTCGAGAGACAGAAGTTCAAGTTAGGAAGTTTCTACTGTATTAAAAAACATTACCTTTCGCTGCCTAAGCATGTAAGAACTAAAATATCCATAGTATATAATAAGAGTAACAGCATGGAATCGTAATTGTTTCCTAATTACTACGCTAAAATGAATGTCTTCGCCACTGGTGCAAAAAGGATTGCTCCAAAAATTGGTTGTTGACTAAAATAAAAATGTAATCATTTATCGAGAAAAAACAGACACATTATTGGGATGTAAGGTTTAATTATGTGATATTTGTTTAGTTCGAGCGATAATGCTAAACATTTTTTTTTGTTGTTTTGAGTTTTATTATATTGTAAAAAAGTTGAGTTGATAATGTCTTCATAACCACTAACAATTATGTACATAAATCTTTTTTTTGTTAATTCTAAATCTGCGTTTTTCGCATGCGAATTAAAGTGTTTAACTTGCTTACAAACACGATTTAAACCAAATCCTGTTTGTATGTTTAAATTGATTCTATACGATTTTTTATTTCATATTAGTTCTGTAATTAGGTACATCTTTCTTTAATGGTTTTATTCCTTTATCTGTGTGTTTACTTTCTATCATTATATTTATATAAATTTTTATTTTAATAAAATATCGTGTTAATATCCTTGCAGAGTGATTTTGTGAAAACGATACACCCGAAATATCTAAAAAACAAAAAGTTATGTGCAAAATGCCGAAACCGGTCAATTTTGGTTGTAAGGGGGATACTTAATTATTGTAGTTTTAGATCCCCTTCGTCGGGGCTGCAGCCCCCCCAAAAATATTAAATGAAAAAGGGGTTTAAAATGTTATTTTTTGAAAGCTGATTTTAACCTCTTTTTAAGTGTGTAATAGCTTTGTATTGTATTTGTATACGATTGGTTTTTAAGAAAACGTCACTTTTGTGATAAAATTTCAAAGGTAAAAAGGCGAATCTTTTTCTGTTGCTATCGAGTGTTTTCTAAAATAAAAATTGTTTCTTAAGCATTGACAATTAATCAGTTTTAAAGTAAATCTGCAAACGTTCAGTTGAAAGTAGTGTACTCAGTTGCTGAATGAGTTGAAATTATTTTTATTTTTGGCTCCAAAAACAAATGTGCTAAAGCCACAGTAAGAGTTTTTAATGATAGGCATCCAGATAAGCATTTGAACCACAAATTCGTTACAAAGCTTGTACAAAAATTCACAGACACGGGATCGGTAGTAAATAAGGAAAGACATGATATCAGAATGGTAAATAAAATTTATGGATGTTTAGGGTAGATCGTTTTCAAAAATCAAACTTAATTATCAATCAAATAAATAATAAAACATATGAATTATTCAATACTTGTATATTCTTTCATCAACTTTACATTTTGTATACGCGATTATTAGTAGTCAGCTAAATTTAGCAGCTTCAAATTTGTATTGTTCTGATTAGACGATTCAACTGATATGTAGCCGATATTAAGTTACCGTACGTAAACATTATTTTAATAGTAACCATTCCGTAAGTATCAAGATAATTTCTTCGAATTTTACTCCGTCTCTACTTTTGAGTACCATCTGTCAAAGACAATGTATTTTAAAGTAGCGGTGATTATTTTATCTGCTACTCAGAACAAATTTTCTTACTTTGCCATCTATTGTTAATTTATCGTACGTTACAAATATTATTATATTATAACTAATATTTTTTTATCCGTACTAACTGCCAAAACCTTCATATACGCTGGTTATCTATATACCTTATTTATCCGTGGTTCAATCCGCATTAAAACGTTGATTTGTATTATGTATACTATAAGACGAGGGAACAAAAAATAATTCTCTATGTGAAAGTAACAATTTGAGAATATTAGACTTGACTTGAAGTCCTTATACCACTGAAATTGTAGAAAATCTATGTTGAAACACTAGAAATCTTAAATTTAAATTAAAAAAAAGCCCAAATACTTATAACCTAATCTCCACTTTATGATTGCGTATTAAATTGTTTACGTATCTTACATTCCGTGTTTTGTTGCATTTACCAAATAAAAACTAAAATCTTTCAAAAATTAACCGAAGCATAATGATTAAGGTCGTTTCTACCAAGAAGAAACGTACAGCCATGTATTGACCTACAAATTCAGATTAAATTATTGATATCAATCAATCATAAAAGAAGTAATTCAAATTTTAGATTAACTAAATTCCAAATTTAATTAAACTAAATCCAATGTAATTTATTTAAAAATAAATAAATTAATTAATTAATTAAATGTCATAAGTTTCTAAAAAAACTATATAAACAATAAAACTGTTTTAGACTACTCAAGTAAAAAAAAACAAACTTTTTCTTAGTTTAATGCAGATGTGTTCAACGCTGTTTATTTGATTTGAGGTTAGAAAAAGATAGTTATTAAAACTTTGGATACAAATTATTTCATAGTCGAGTTAAAGTTGAAGCAATTCTTACAGTAATCTGCTTTATTTACTACTTCATCGCTGAAAAGATCATAATAGTCACAGCCAATTGTTACTATTTAGTAAGCAATAAAATTATGTAAACAATCATAAATAAATATCCCTACTTTACCAATAAATATGAAAACTATATATTAAGGTATATTCTACATTAATAGATACTAATGTGAACGTAACATTTTTCTAGTTTATTTAAATTTAATAATCAATCATCTATTAGTGATATTTAAATTGCTAAATAAACGTATTGCAAAATGTCAACGCACTATCGATTAACAGACACTATTTTTCAATAATAATACATTGCATGCCGTCACTTTACTATTTTTATATTGCACAATATGAAAAAATGTCTTAACTTAAAAATAATTAAAACGTTTGTTAGCTTAATGCCGTGCTATTAACGTTTCTCATTCAAACAAAAAGCCACATACTTTTCAAACTAGTACGTGTTTGGGACAGCACTACGTTTTGTCAGGTAGAACCAGAGTGTAGCCACAGAAACTTTGTTGTATGAAATTATTCTATATCATTATTAAAGCCACACACTAAATCAGCGAGTTTATATGGTTTACATTATAAATGCTGATATTATACTTTTCTAATGTAAATTTTTGTTTCCTAATCGTTTATCAAATTTAAAAATTGATATATATGTAAGACCTTTATTTCAATTAGAGTTTAGAAATAAACAAGTCTTCGTAAAGATAAAATCAAAATAACATCAAAGCTTTTCAACCTTTATGTAATTTTGTTAGGATTTAGTTATCAAAAATTTCAAATACCTCACCAAAACGAATAATAAAGAGGACCATACAAAAGTTTAGATTTGAGTAAAACTCGGAGAACATAAATTGTAGGTTTATTAAAAATTGAAATAGTCAGGGTTCTGCGCGATCTATGACAAAGAAATCCACAGAGTATTCGCAGATATATCGACAAAAGAATAAAGGAATTGAATAAACGCATTTATAAAACAACCATTTGTCTGTTTTGATCGTGATATTACTCAATGATTAATCTATACAAATTAGATCAACGCACTAAAGAAACTATTAACGTGATAACATTCTACTAAAAAAAAATTAAATATCTTTTTAGTGGCATTCGAAAAGTTTTACTTTAAGATAATTTTTCTATTTATTTGGAATAAAAACAAATATTACGTTAGAAACAAAAGAAATAAGAAATATGTTATTTTTCTGCTTAAACTGTCTATTATTGAAATTAAACTTAAAATAAACTTTTACGATTTCTTTTAGAGAATTGTGTAAAACCTAATATAAAGTAAATGATTACACCAAGTAATTAAAAAACTAATCGCAAAAGTCGTGAATAATTGTGTAATAAAATGACAGCTCTTTTCTTTTTTTCCCATGTGAAATTAAAACTAAGTAAAACCATTTTAGTAACAAAAAATAGATATATGTGGAAGGTTTCGTATTTGTTCATTTACCATACCTACTAAAACTATTTGTTGTTTATAGTGTTTGAATTGAAATTCTTTAAGTTAATTTATCAAACAGTGTTTTATTAGAAATACGAATACTGACCTTTCGTTATTTCGATTACATCTCAAAAATTCTTTAAAATTTTACGAGTCTAACGTACATAACTGAATAAAGGATATTGTAATTTTATACATCCCATCGCCATCAAATGCTTTTGTTAGTCAGTAGGGTAGTTGTACACAACCGGATATATAAAGGGCTCAGGGGTACAAGCGGGTGATGTGTGTAATTCATGGGTTCGGTTTCAACAGCTGTACAGGAAAACCAAATGTTTTTCAAAAGGTGGGTTGATTTATAAAATCTTATACTAAACTCCGCGGAAATAAAGTAGCATCAAATGTATAGACAATTTCAAATCTTTTCTACAACTGCAAATAAATTGTTTCTATAATAATTACATTTTATGTTTCTGTATATAAATAGTAAAATAAAACAATTGATAAAACCTATATACGTAAATACATAAATAACGAATATAGCATTTTTCAGGAAGAGTAAATAAATAAATTCAAATATAAAAAACGCGTTGCAGCTCGACAAAAATGATGAAAAACAAAAATTATTTTAATTTTACAGTAAGAAATATGACAGCGTTAGGTTATGAATGCCAATTTGCCTATCATTTGTCATACTACTCAACCAATCCCAAAGCCATGAAAAAATGTTTGTGCAAATGTGTCGCTCTCGTCGCACTACACTTTTATAGACTTGCTCAAATCGATATATCCATTGTGATTATTAACCTCCCCTTAAAATATCCAAGTGAAGTATTTAATTGTTCGGTCACGTATTGAATCTGTTTCCATACATTAAACGTATTGCATCTGCGGCGAATTTACAAATCATTGATTTAAACATTGTATTCAAAATTTTATTAGCCAAAGTAGCAGCTTTATAAAATCTTAAGCTTTCGCGGTTGTTATGTTTATGATCATAAGCGACTTTCGGCTTAGACCGCGTCACTGAGTGGCATTTACCACTCTGAAGATGCAAGCTGCAATGTCTTGCGAAACGTCAGTTTGTTTGGGTTCACGAACGACAATACGACAAAGGCCAAGTACTACTTCTTGTTTTGGTTCTCAAGAAGAGACTAGGACCAAGCCTAAGTCTTATAATTACAATTACCTGAAAACTGAAAAGACGACCAAAGTACCTACAAAATACAAGACACACAGTTGCCATTGTGTGTCGCAGCCATATATAAACACTAAAAGTCAAGATGGATAAATAAATAAAACGTTGTAGCAGATTTGTACTATTTTGAACATTGCATAATATAAGATAACGATATTCCAAGCGGTTTTAACGAAAGATAGGATACGAAATTTAAAAAGAGTACATTATCTCATTTCAATCAAATCTCAAAATTTTGCAAACCACTTTTAACTTTAGAAGACATATCCCACTGTCGGTCTAAATAGTATAATTTTTATTGGTATAGATATGTAAGTATTTTCTGAAATTGTCATGAAACTAAGAATTGTAAAATTCACACCAAAAAATAATAATCTTGTATGTAATCTTATCTTAGAAACAACGTTAAATCGATCAGTCTAGTATTTAGTAGAAAATTCCCAGGTATACGGCGAATAATGTACTAAAGTACGATTAACGCCAGGAATAACATAAATTTATATGGTAGGAAAGATATCGATTAGCTGCTTTGATAGTTTAAAATTCCGTAAAATTTAATCAACCTACTCTTGTCACTGCTCAAATAACAAAGAGGTTATACAGGGTTATTCACGCCGAAGGGTTGGTCACAGTGGATGTTTTTGGTCCCTCTTGTTTAGATGTACAGAATATACCTGGAGATATTTTGATATACCTGAATGTATGTGGATATATTTAGATATTTGTGGATTGGATGTACGTGAAAATACTCGGATGTACATAAAGATATTTGTATGTACGTAGGGATATTCAAATGTATGTGGAGATATTTGGATGAATGCGGATGATTTTGGTTGTATCTCGAGATATGTTTTTAACGTAATTAACTTCGATTAAATCAGAAATGTACTAGTTTAACGTTAAGTTTAAGTTTATGAATGGATAAACAATAAACATTTTACTTCAGCATACAATTTACGAAGTGGCTCCAGATGCTTACATTTAAAACACAAAGCCAATTTAGGAGTGATAGGAAATTACATAGCTAACAAATTATGAAAGGCTAACTGGTACACTGACTAAATCCTTAAAACACCTGTATTTATTACCGAATCATGTTTAGTTTACAGCCTTACAGTGGCATACCCACAAATAAGAGGATAGATTCCCGTGAGAACAAAAACATTGAAACATTAAATACATTGTTAAAAATTCTTCTTGTCACAACAAGTACAAAATCAAGATCTAATTACCGAAGTTGTACGTTAGTCAATAAAGTATTTGTATAAATTATATGAAAACCACAAGATTAAGAAAAATATTGGCAGCTTTAGAATGCTGAGACCAATTTACATTTCTCAAGATGTACTATTTACAAATTTCTTAAAATTTTATGTACTCGCATCTACTGCAACACTAAAGCGTACATTTTCTTTTATCACTTATTAGCACAACATTTATTACTTGTCTATTCTCAAACTGAACACAAAAAACTTTAGTAACTATTTTCAGAAAATGACAATGATTATAAGAATCTTGAAGTATACCCTAAACTACCACTACTAATTTGAAAAATATTACACTGTGTTTTATAGTAAACGGTAGCATCTTAGAAAAATTCTAAGCATACAAGGAGATTAAACTTAAATTTTTAAAATAAGATTTAGAAAACCTCACTTGGCTAAAAAACGATACCCGAACTGTAAAAATAAATTACATTAATCATAAGCCTATTACTGTAACAGTTCTAGAACCCATGAATATTACATTAAAAAAAACAAAAATAAATAAAAAATATAAAACCATGAAACATAACAGGAATATAAGAGTGAATTGATATCTACAGTGAGCTCGTAAAATATGAAATAAATCATTTTGTTTGTTTAAACGTCATTTATTTCGCCATTGACATTTTTTGCTCGTTTTGTTTTGAAGCTATGACGCCATCGGCATTTATTTAAAATGGAAGCCCATATTTTTTTCAACGTATTTCGATAGAGTTCTTTTTTATGAGTACGAAAACGTCAAAAAACTGTGACCTTGCAGAGAAAAGTTTTCGAGATATTCGGTTCCAAAGTTTCAAATTGTAAGTAAAAGTCATGCAATAAGACAAATATCAAGGAAGCATTTAAAAATCAAACGATTTTCACAGTTGTTAGAATTTTGCACTTGTTCTTTGCAAGTTTATGGTGTATTTTGGTGATTAAACTTTGCTTAATAGTAAACTATAAATTAGTACGGAACCTAGAAAAGTTGTCATTGGATTTAATGACAGCGAAAATCAATGATCTATTTACAAATAACGCCGTCAAAATCCCAACTATAAAATAAAATGACAATTTTTCTACCTTCGAAATTAATTTATAGTTTTGTATATATCATACGTGGTAATTTTACCACAGAATAGCGTTCCAAAAACATTTCAAATTGCTTAATAGCATTCATTTTTCTTTCTTTCTTTTCTAAACTATTTGAAAATGGACAGCCGTTAAAGTGAAAGGGAAAGAATAGAATTTTTGATGATGATCGGTTACGGAGACAGAGTTCGCACACAAGTTGACGTTTGCTGTTATTTTTATAACAAATATCCTAACAGAGAACTTCTTCTTCTTTAGGGTCACGTTGACAGGTGAAAGATACCTTAAATTTTTAAGAGACGAATTAGTGCTTGCACTTGCTGTACATTACTCAAATAAAGAAAATCCAAATGAGTCTAATAACACGATATAGTATCATTGAAAAAATGACATTTAAACAAACAAAATCAACGTGTCCGAGGAAATTTCCTCAAATTTTATCATTTAGAAAATAATTAACTTATTCCGTAATTTACGAACTGGCTGTATAATAAATCCACGACATAATTTTAAAGAACAATTCTATTTTATTTTGAATTATTAATATTTTTTATATAACTATTAGTGTTTTTAACTCTTAAAAAGACCTACTTCTGTAAGTATTTTCCAATTGTAAGCTTAATAAAAATGCTTACTAAATTGACTCTAGTAGGTCATATTCAAAAGCGAAGCTACGAAAATGTAAGAGACGTATGTCTGTGCTTGCACAATTTAAAATTTTAGTTCAACTACCTATGTAGGCAAATTGCAAAAACACGTTTAAAACTTGATTTTCGAGTTAATATTCTCAGTTTTTAAAATATTGTACATACAAATTATATTTTTTAAGCATATTTGACAATAACTTTAACATCGTTTCTTTCAATTTTCACTGAATTTCAAGATTGTTTAAATGACTTTTCCACCTGCCGCGTACTTGTTTTAATATAATAATTGACTGTGAACACTTAGTTTTATGTGGATTTCTAGTTTTCATTTTGCCACACTAATAAAAAAAAAAGCTTTTTTCCCTCATTACGTAACTACACTAACGAACGAATATTGACGTTTGCAATGTTGGCAGCACAGAAAATTATTTTCAAACACCCTAAAAGTATAAAAGTTGTGTTTTTTTTAAATAAAACCCCTTGTACATTATTGGATTTTTAGATTTTCCAACCTGTTTTAATAACGTTTGAATTTTGTCAAAATATAGGTTAATTTCCATGTTTAAAGTGCTTAAGAAATATCTAGTTATAAGAACTGAATTTACAGAAAACTGTAACAATAGATCATGTTTCGTATCTGTAAGAATAATAATGAAGATTATTTTGACAAAAGTTCAGAAACTTAAAACGTATTTTTTGCGCGATTCAGCTCTATTCCATTGTGTACTAGTACGTTGTCAAGACGGTAGGTAAATTTATTCAAAATTAATAAATTATTATATAATAAGTTGTAAATAACAATTTATAACTTAGGTATTTATAAAAATAAATGTTAAAAGTACAACTATTGCCAATTGGTAAGAGAGGTTTATTTTGAAAATAGAAGTTGAACACAAGGCATTAGCACCGTCTGAGAAAATGAAAAGACTCTTGTGGATGACCTATTTTGCTGTTGCAACTGAGTGGACTTTGAACATCAAGTTTTCTTTGCTAACGAATGATGGCTGAATATGTGTTTTCGTTTGACGAAGTTTCACAATTGTACCATAGGTACGAAAGAGGAACTTTTGTTGAACGTAAGGTTGACAAATAAAACAAAAGTTGATTCCCAAAAAAAAGTTTATTAATTAGCACATCAAAACATAATAATTATTAATCCGTCACGTTCCCTCATGTGTTCAGTTCTCATACTTCTCGTTTACATGCACCTTCTATTCCAAATATCATAAATGAATATGTTTATTTAATATAAAAATGTTAAAAGTGAATTTATCTTATGTGCAAGAAATTTTTTGCTGAAGCTTGAAGTAATAACTTAATAAATTCTTTTTTTGTAAGATTCTTTCTTCAAGAAAACAATTAACATGGAAAACTTTGATATATCAAAAATCGTGAAGAAAAATTATTAATTTTAACATCGACTACTTATCCCATAGACTTCATAGAGCTTTTAGTTTCTTATTTCTTCCCACAAAATACAGACGCAAAGATTTTTTGCATATATTTGTATATCTGGTATACTAATCGCTAAAAATTTGTGTTTATGTACCGTTCTGTAGACGTTTCAGAAATGAGAACCGAACAGTCAAAATTCCAAATGTGGTCTATAGCGTAAACGTCGTTTTCGGAATCACTTAATTAACTAATTTTTCTGATTTGACATTAAATTGACATTACGGCAACTTGATATGGAACAATTGTCATAAATGCATAAATTTAATTGTTTAAATGCTTTAATGAGCAGTAGCTTTGTTAAGTTTAATCGCGCAAAAAATCATAAGCATCATGAACGTTAAGGACGTTTAGCGACCTCAGACAATAATTGCCTTCGATGAAAAAATGTCCTTAAGATCAAGTATAAAATAGCAATGAGAAAAATTTTGAATCAAAAGCTACACACATACTACATGCGTCGAGAACCAATTCATTTTTTACAGGGTGGTAACTTAGAAAACGCAGCATAAGCATTCTAATACATTTTAGCTGAAGTAAATATATTTTTAGACCAATAGTATACTATACCGGGTGGTGACTTAGAAAACGCAAAGTAGGGATTCCAATGCTGAATCCTTAATATTGACTTATTTGCTTCCCTAATCAATTTAGAGAAAAAGTGTAAGCCAATATTTTTTTATACTATTGTTTACAATTTTCGATTTCCCAGAATCGAAAAAATAGAAAAAAGAAAATTATATTAAAAAAAATCGATAATGCTATGGAATCATAAAACAAGTGCACTTATATTATTATTATTAATAACACGATATTACAGCAAAAACAGAAAATCATAGCAAATGTTCAACAAACCAACATTTACTGTTAAACAATGACCTGTCGTAAAATTTGCTAATTGATATTGATATTTTGTCGCATTCGTCTTGAAGATCGGAGATCTAGCAAATCAGTTAATTGCAAAATTTGAAACATTGGCGTTATGGAAAAAACTGTCATTTAAAAATTCTTGGTTATTGTGTCCAAGGGCGTCATTCATCTGGCACCAAATTTCTTGATTGTCTTCAGCAACTTTGACCACTGCCGGATTTATATCTTCTTTCAACAACTGCAACAACTCTCCTGTTAAGTTTTCGTGTAACAAAAACCCAAACCCAAACATTAACTTTTCTTGGAATGTTGAGTCCTGGTTTAAACAATTTTGTGTGGATTCTCAGTAAACCATACTTTGCAATTTCGCACATTTGGTTCATTATGCAGCATAAACGGGCGTTCATTCGTAAACAAAATATTTCTTAACTCCGTATCTGCGTTACATTGTTTAATTATTTAAAAGCAAAGCGCACTTCTTTTCTCAGAATCATGTTCACGCAACTATTGCTGGCATTGCCATTTACAAGAGCAAAACTTCTGTTTTTTTTTAAATTCGCAGCACTCGGATGTGATGCAAACCAAAGTTTTTCGCTATTTGCCTCAAGCTTTTATTAGGTTTTTCAGTTACTGCCGACAAAACATTAAACGTGTTGTGATTTTCATCCTTTTGGTGTAAGTTCTGATCGTAATTATCACACTTATAATTATTTAATAGTAAGTAAACAGGACTAAACCACTTTTGCTTTGCGTCTGAGTGGTTTTGGGATGCGAAATATGACGTCATTAATACGCTGCATGATTTCATAAAGGCCCTCCCATTGCCTCTGCAGCTTGCGCGACAAACCACGTCTTTTTGGGAATTATACAACCACACCATGTCGCCAGATTAAGACCCACCGTTTTGTGCCTTGACGTCATATCTGGTTTTCATTCTGTCGCTGGAAACTTGTGTGTGTTCTTACGGACTGCCTCATGTACTTCGTCTAGCATCTTCGTCATCTTGCTGATGTACTCTTCTCCACCAACTTCTTCTTTCGTCCAAATTGGAAGTTACATGGACGTCGTATTTCGCGACCGAACATGACACAGAATGGTGTTTGACCTGTGCTTTCGTGAACGGATAATTGATATGCCATTAGGAAAAGGTGCAGGTACTGATCCTAGTATCTTTGGTGTTCGGACATTACTTTGGTTAATTACCTTCCCATTGTTCGATTCATCCGTTCAACCATGCCATCAGATTGAGAATGGAAAGGCGTCGTCCTAGTTTGCAGCTGACCAACTTCTTAAAACAACGCAGACTCAAAGTTGCGGCCTTGGTCGGAATGTAATTCCAACAGAACCCCAAAAGGACAGAAAACTCTTTCACTAACACGTCAGCGACTGTAACTGCTTCTTGATTGGGTATGACGTAAGCCTCTGTCCATTTCGTGAAATAATCCATCACTACCAGAATGTATTTGTTTCCCAAATCAGGTTCTGGGAACGGCCTTGCGATATCAATTGCTACTCTCTCTCTCAAGAGCTTCCCACTTTATACTAACTTTGCGCTTTTTTGCTGAACCATTTCCTGATGCGCAGACCGTACATGGCACCCTTCCTTCACGTACTCTTTGCAGTTTGCCCAGTAGAATCTTTCTCGAAACCCCAATGCCTTCTTTACGTCAAAATGTCCTCCTGATGTACCATCGTGCAAATGCTTCAACACCTGTGACACCCTACTCTGGCACTACAAACTGCAGTCTGTTTTCCATGCCCTCGACACTCTTTAGGGATCTCTTCTACTCTCAAAGAGTCCCACGGCTCCCAGTACGCTTTGATGTTCCTGCCTAACACACTCACTTTTTCCCAGGTTGGTCGTCGGCCCTTTTCTTTCCACTTCAGTAGTTTTTTTGTTCGCAACGCAACTTCACATGTTCCCACTCGTCATCAACCATAGCAGTTCTCCGAAGGCATACGACTTTTTTTTCAAATCGCGAACAATGGCTGCAGTCTGTCGGACATGGTCTTCTGGACAAGGCATCAGCGTTCCGATGACTGCTTCCGGCATGGTGTTCTGTGTCGTAGTCATACTCTCGAAATCTCTCAATCCATCTTGCCACTTATCCTTCCGGGTTACGAAACTGTAATACCCATTTCAATGCGGCGTAGACAGTCTTTAACAAATATTTGTAGAAGTGCTCTATGGGCTTGACGACTGCTAACAGCTCTCTCCTAGTCGCGCAGTGATTCTTTTCTGGCCTACATAAAACCTTGCTAAAATACGCGATGACTTTTTCTTGTCCATCTTGCACCTGCGAAAGAACCGTACCTATGCCTATGGCCAGATTACTTGCGTCGGTATCCAAAACAAATTTTCCATCTTTTCTTAGATAACTTAAAATCGGCGAAGTGACTAGGGTCTGTTTTAGTTGATGAAAAGCGCTTTCGCAGTCGTCATTTATTCTAAATTCTACTCTTTCTTCTTTGTCTCTTGTTTGTCAAACGTTTGGCAAATCCAAGTACGAATCGTCTATAATAGGCGCACAACTAAAACTACGAATTTGATGCTTGTCGATTGGTCTTGGCCAAGTTGCACTGCTCGCACTTTGTCTGAGTTAGCCTTTACTCCACATCTAGATACGATTTGGCCAAGGTATTACAATTCGTTCTTAAATACATGGCACTTTTTTGGACTCAGTTTTAGATTTGCCCCACGTAGTCGTTGGAACACTTCTTTCAAGATGTTCAAGTGAAGTGACGTTTCAATACTATAAATAGATGCAGTATTTTTTTCTCTACAAAATATTAGTTTACACTTTTTCTCTAAAATAACTAGTGAAGCAAAGAATTCAACATTAAACTTCACTTTAAGCAAAAAACTGATAACACGAAAAATAATTAAAATAAAGTTAACAAAAGCGAAAACTGCCAGCACATCTAGTAATAAAAACGTTTCCAAAATTAAACATGGGTTACGTATATCTATAACCTAACAAATTGCTGTTGAGAGTGAAACATATGGTAAAGGTATCAAAAAGGAAATATGTAATAATATAAAAATACTAAATATACACCGCGATACACGATAATGTATAAATTATTAACAAAACTTGAAATATCTTTTAGTAATCAGAAAGTTTAAGTAGGCTTGATTACAAAAACTACAATTATAAGTAGATAATTAGACGTATCTATAACAACAAAGTTGGCCAAAACACACACCTTATAGTGAAAAAACCGATCTTATAAAAAACGAGAATAAAACCATAGTAAACGCAATAGATTTCAATAAAAACATCATCAAACCAGCAAATGCTTATTCTACAATTTATTGGACATCTAACATACTAAGTGATGCATAAAACATGCCCAAAAGCCTGCAATTGTTACGATTGTAATCCAACCGAAAACCTTTGAAAGCACGAAATGAAACAACATATAAATTACGACGTACGTTTCGACAAAATCAAGATGTTACATTAATAAGATGTGTACATTCAGTGTAGGCAAAATGAATTTTATAACAAGCTTTTTATTTAAACCAACTATCTTTTTATATATTATAGATGAAAAAATGGTAAAATATTACGTTTCATTAAAAGTTAATAGGATACAATGCTAGAAATTCAAATTATATTATTAGGTAATTAGATTTTTTTTAAAAGTAGTAAAAGCAAAGTTTTGGTTCGTACGCAAGACACATTTTAAATAATACTCTTTAACGAATAAGATGAACTTAAAATTATAGAAACGTGGTGACGTGACGTGAGTAGTAGTTGTATGTGCTTAACACACTATACCCCGGTAATAATTTCCAAAAACTTTTGCTAAAGACGGAAGCGATTTGCCATTACAGAAGACCTTTAGTATTTTACTACAAAAAAAAATATTTACTTAAAACTGAAGGGTATTGTTTGACATCAATAATTTACATAACGTATTATCTTACAATACCACACTTCATAAACATCCATTATATTTATAGATTACCGAAAAAACAAAATTTACTCTGCCTATATCCTGAAACGTATTTTCACGTCGCCCGTCACTACACTATATGTATGACGTATTTTTACGTTTCCCGTCCGTAGTGTGGTAAGAACTAAAATTATATTTTTATTTCAAATCAATTTATTATTCAAGTACCTACGTATACATATTTATTATTGAATAGTAAAGCGTATAAGAGAACTACGACATTGCCTATTAATGATTCATTACAATTACGTTAATTAATTTACGATATTGTATTACAATAATTCTTTATTATATAAAGGTATGCGAGTTCGTGTACATACGTATTAAAGAGAGTAAGAATCAACTACAAACGCTATAAATAAACGTGAAACAAACGTGTTTTACAATACACGTCCACATGAGACGGGATTCTGAGTCACAAATTGCTAAAGAAAGTATACATTTTCCTCGTCCATTGTCTTTTATATGAGCTTTACAAAAATTTAGAAAGATAACTACTATTATTTAAAATTTAGACAATCTAAAACACGATAAGATTGTTCTTGGCAATTGCAAAGTTGCTGAAGTTAAAACTCATCAAATGATAAAATACAGCTTGAGGTAGACATAAAAGAACATTTATATCTAAGATAGGATCTATTGCCAAAAACTATATGCGTTAAGAAATGCCGCATACACGCAAATTTTATTAAGTTAGCAGCACAAAATAATGAACTATTTTAGAAATATTCATAAAAAACTGTTTTACAATAAGCGATGACATTAATACCACTTAAAACCTTTTTAGGAGTAATAGGAGAATTTTATTTGTTGGAATAAAATAAAGAACTGAGTGGTGCTTGACGTGCTGATATTTTATTGAAAGACCATTGTACGATATTGTATAAAACGTTTTTATATATTTTCCGAGCACGAATGCCTAAATTTTTTTACGGTGGTTAAGTACTTTGAAGTGCAATAAATCAAAGTTATTGCAAGGTTTGTTTATTTTTTCTTAGCCCTCTTAGAGGAAGGATATGAAAGTTTACGTAGTTCATAAAATTCGATCTTATTACATCCGTACCATTTGTAACAAGAGTACGGTAAACGCAAAGCCATATATCAAATTTGCATGATAAGGTAACGTTTGCGTGATGTTCAACTCATAATTGTACTGATAGACCGGGTTTGAAACGGTGCCATCATGTACCAACTGTTTTATAGCACATCACCAAATTCGAACATCGCAAAATCTATACTAAAATGAGTAAAACAATTACACAGATTTCGATTAATACCTAAAGTGTTGACTAAAGTTAAATTGACAAAGAATAAATTGTGAACATTGCTAAAATTGCCTGTATCATAGTGATAAATATTACTATTTGTTGGCAGTAATACAAACGATCACGCTTGCGTGTTACTGTAAATCGATAAACACAAATTACACCAAAGCGACCGACGGTTAAAGAAGTTTCTTAGATATTTCTCATAAGATATAAATTAAACAGCAATTTACTTTAGTCGATCAATCTTTATAACTAATGAATGTCTTCATAAAGTTTAAAGTCGAACCCGTGGTGTCATCTACTCCATTTTGTCGGCGTCAACTAGTTGTTAAACCCTAGCTGAGCCATCTAGCGGACGAATCATCATCACATTTCGAAAAATTATATTAATTACCATGAGAATTCTAGTTAATAAAAGATTGAAGTGTAATATTTTTTTAATGCTGTATTGCACACAACTAAAAGCAAATATTTACACTTTGTTGGTTAAATATTCAGATGGATTATGAATTCATATAAGCTTTTTTAAGCGTTCGACATAATTTTTATAATTCAAATGTTGAAAATGTTACTTTCATTAAATCTGTAATTCTAAAATGTCAGTTTTCCAAATAATATGAAAAATCGTTACGTTGTTTGTATTTAAATAAAGAAAATTGTGTGCTAAAATACTAAAACTAAAACTAACTAGTATCTTCTAATAAGTATGTAATATTCTCTACATTATTAAAAGTTTGGTGCTGCTAATGTTAGTTAACTATTAGTATTTTCACTTAACCCACACATACTTAGTAGTGCTCATTAACTACATAAGGCAGACTACTAGAAAGACATAATTGTATCTACCTCAACATAAAACGACAAAAAGTAAATAACTACATACAGTTATCTATACAAAAATACCTACACTTGAGTTTTCCAACAACGATCGGGCATATCAATTGAACTAGAACCATCAACGAGCCACTCTTGAGCTTGTTTCTCGTAACTGGAACAAAATTCCTTAATAATTGAGAATATCTAATTAAAAAAAAAACTTATAATTAAGATTAGTAAAAATTATATGAACATTAGTGTTAAAATAAATTTAACACAAAGCTGCAAATTTAGATACAGCTACTAAATAATTTTTAAAAACACAAATTAAAAAGTACACAAAAATAAACATATATTTTAAGAACACATTGTTTTCTACATATAATAAATATGGTTTTGCATTTTATTACAATGTAAATTGTTTGTGTTACTTCCAATTCCAAAATAAAAGCAATATGTTTATTTAAATAAAATAATTATGAAAAGCGTTAGTTGATCACAATTAGAAATAATGTTCTTGAACGTTTCAACTTAATAGTTTAAATAAAAAATAAACATTCATCTAAAAATAATGTGAATCTACTGATATTGCTTCTCACAAACAATAAAGAATTAATTTAGCGATACAATACTGATCTCACATAACATAGTAAAGAAACCACTTTCTCCAAGACGACTCGCATTCCCTGTAGACACATAAAATTTGAGACAATTGTATTATTAACTACTGACCGCAATAATTAAATGCGAGGAAATTAAGAGACGAATTAAAATTCTTGAAGTAAACATAAACACATCTATTTCATATGTCAGTAAATCATACATACATTTAAAATGAAAACATTCAAAATAAATTCAAAGCTTCCAACAATAAATTAAGGACTATTGTTTTAATTAAATGTTCTAAAACGTGATTACTTTGGTGTCCATCTATGTCAAATGAATCTCTAAATAAACAAATTAAAACTTTAATGTCTCAATCTTTTCTTCTTAACAATGTAATTTATCACTTTCTGGATTTATGAATTAATTGTTTATTTCAGTTGTATTAATGTGGCAAGAAGTCAAGAATTTCGGTGTATTCATTTAGCGCAGTTGTCAGAACAAACGGTAACTAACTTAACAAATTCTTCTAAACAACAGATACTATTGAAAAATAATTTTCGTCGAATATTTTTTTATATGCAAATTTAATATTACAGTACCAGTGCCTTCTAAAATATTACAGTATGTTGAAACCCAACTTTAAAACATAGTTTCGAATAAAAATCAGTACAACTTATTAAAACTGCTAATAAATGAATTAAAAAAGTATAAATAAGACTAAGGCTAAGGAACCTAATTCAATCTAATTTGTTTAAGGGGATTACCTTAAATAAGTACAAGTGAATATTAGATGTTTTAAGACGTTTATCTATAACGTGAGTTAATTCTTTATGAAACTATTTTATAAATTAAATTTTTGACTTCAAAAGAGTACAGGTCGTTTACGTATGTTTAACAGGTGGTTCTAAATCAAAGACACCCATCTGTCACATGTATAAAAAAAACACGCTCAAAAGTTGTACCAACTCATACCAAACTGCTAATTGCAAAAAAGTAATTGCAAAACTATTGCAAACTTTTAGATACTTGACCAAAAATAGTGTTAAGAGTAACAATCGAAAGATTTTACAAAGTTGTTAATTAACAAATATCTTATCATTTTTCAAAATTTAATTGCTTTATCCCTTTAAACTGTGCGATAAAAAAAATCTAAAAACCGATTTAAAGTCAGCATAAAAAATGCCGAAATAAATAAATTTAAATTTTTAAATTATATATATATAATATCAACATTAATCAGGTGTTTTAATGCACTAACAACTATTTGGATGATGACCTATGCGTAAACTTGTTGGATTAAATATAAAGTGTACTGCAGGTTTGTAAATTGTCTCCAAAAAACTCTATACTATTTGCAACATGGCCAAGAATAGAGTATTTATTGTATTGTTATTATAAATTTGCATAGTATAGCTACGTGTAACAAAATATTTACTACTTTTGGTACGCTTGATTAGGTTTAAAAATCAATACTAATACATTTATACAATGTTAAAAGACCGATTTCATTGATAATAAATAATCGTCTGTACCAATAGTTCATTGAATGTATCAAAAAAAATACGGAAACGATTTCTCCTAAAAAATATTAATTATAAAAATGGTAATTGTCTAATATATAAAAATTTTTGCAGCTCAGATATAAACGTTTTAAAAATTTTATAAATTAAAATACTATATTTCGGAGTTGGTAGTATTTGTCCTAAGATTTTAAATTGGTTGCCAAGTTGACAGAACTTACTAGCAGTAAATGTAGTATAAATTTGTTATGTTTCCAATTTTATTCTTATTAATTTACGATTTATTTTTCCAAAAAAAATATAAAAAAATAATGTAAGTCTTCGCTTTCGACGCTACAGACATAAATTACTGTAGTACGTTAGACCCGGAACTGTAGAAAAACATTACTAACAATAAAAATAAACATGCCAAAAAGAAATCAAGCTCGTTTGTAAAGTGAATAAAATGCTAGAGAAATGTATGAACTAAAACATTGAATAACGTAATCAACAAAATTAGAATTATGGCTTCTCAAGATATAACAATAATAGAAATAAAATACAAAAACAATAAAACTTAAAAAACATAAAAAAAAGTTAGTAACCATATATTTTATTCACAAAGCTTCATTAGAACTAAACTGCACCAATATAATGTTGCAAATGTAGTAATAAGTTACCATACTTCATAATGTTAGAAGCATCCAATACTGTTCTTATTATTTTAAACTTTTTTAAAGAAACCAAAAAAACAATTCACTCATTTATCTCGTTTGGTATTTTAGCTTTTAAAAATGTTTAATATACTCAAAATTAAACAAACGGTGACCCAAAAACATTATTTTTTATAAATTAAGTATTAAGGGTTCGAACATAGCGAAGTTGAATCGATTAGCGCCTACTACGCAGTTTAAAGCGATGTCGAGATGTACGAACATACCGAAGATGCATGGATGAGCACGGTTTAGATCACGGTCGTTACCTTTATGATACATTTATGTAAAACCAACCCTTACTTTTTTAAGAGACCGCGCATACCAAAGATGCTTTCCTCGCCGTTTATCTTGGAGTCTATAGTGAATTTCAGACTCAGTTTACAGTGTATAGTATAGCTACTACAGAATCAAAATCAATCATTCTTTTGTATTACACAGAGCTTATCTATTAATACCTTACCGAAAGCGACCTTTCCTGCTGCCTTTTTGTCTGCGGTTGTACATACAAACAACAATAATAATTTGACGTATGCTCCATTCTTATTTATATTAGTGCGATAATTACCTACCGTAATAGTTAAATTTATTTACATTCAATTAGGTGCAATAATAACAGCTAGTTTTACGTACAAGTCTTCGCCGCTCTGTCTCTCTCTCTCATCATATAGAACTGACTGACAACGGGCTGATAACCACTATAGAGCAACTTCGATGCCAAAACAAAAAAAAAGTTTTTCATCGCGATGGAAATGGAACTGTTAGCATCAACTTGCAAGCTTATTGAACCATTTCGGATTTGGGATTTGCTTACTCGTTAAAGAAGACAAATATTAGAACAAAGCAACGTGGCAAAAATTGATGCGGTTTTTTTGTATATAAACGTAATCATAAATATTTTATAAACACGAACTTCTTGTTGCTTGTATAGTGTATCAAAATATAGTACTTTTTTAAACGATCGTACTATTTTGGTTAGTAATTAATTTAGATGATTTTAATAATTCGTGTATATTTAATTATTCTTGGAAATAATATTATTAAAAAAAAGAAAATAAATTATTACATTGATTTGAAAGTATGCTTTTAAACCTTTAAATTTATTACTGAAAATTATTATTTTGAAGATTTTCTTCCTGCGCAACACTACTTAGAATTTTAATTTGAATACATAAACTAGTTAGGTCGTATAAAGTTTAATGTCAACTATTTTGGTGCTCTGATATTTAAGCCAATTGCGGGACTTAGTGAGTAAACTAATTTATGAGAAAAAAGCAGAGAGGTGGATGCTGCAGAAAAGAGATTGAACAAATAGAAGTGGGTGGATTAAAGGGTGAGATTGTACAGAAATATTTATAATTGATGCTAGCAAGTTTTCAAATAAGGAGAAAAATTGCATGCCACTAATAGATAACCGCTAGGGTCAAATTGTTGAGGATAAGCAACCCATCACACGAGGAATCAATTTAGTTACATACCAACAAGAAATCGCACATGAATTAATATAAACAGATAAATTTTACAACAGCAGACCACTGTACAAAGAAGGGTTGTGCCTTCGAAGTGTAGAACCGGGCCACAACCCTTACCGCTAGACATTTAGTGATGTTATTAGACAACATTGTACAAACCTGAAATGCATTAAAATTAATAGAAGTAACTGACAAAAATGACGGAGATAGAAGAAATTAAAAAAATGTTCACACAAATCCAAAATAAATTAGATTTGATGGATGACAATATAAGAAAATTAAATCAACAAGTGAAAAAACTTAAGAAAGAAAACACAGTACTACAGAATCAAACGATCAAGCAAGACAAAATAATTGATACCCTTGAACCAGAAATGAAGAAGGAAAATCTAATCATAACGGAGAACGAGATACAGAGAACCAAATTAAAATAATACTAAAACAAATAGGGGTAAACACGCAGAAAGCTATAGTCATAGAAAAACTAGCAAGAATGAGAAAGTTCAAGGAAGGATACAACAGGAACATAATATTAAAATTAACGAAAAACAGAACAAAAACTAAAATTCTAAGAAATCCTAATAAATTAAAGGGATCCAAAATATGGATTAAACAAAAAGGTAGTAAAAGAACGGAAATTATTGATATCGCATTTAAAAGGCGCAGGAAATCAATGTCAGAAAGCTAGTTTGAAATATAACAAATTAATAATAAAAACGTATTGGGCAGAATATCTAGTAAACGTGATATCTAATAAATTAAAATGGAAAGAATGAGAATGTACAAAAAGAATCACAAGGGAAAAGAAACATAAGCAGAATCTATTAATGGACAATCGAGAAAAGATCCCCCGTAGGAAAAACAGCAAAAAAGAATTACTAAAACGGCACAAACAAAAAATTACAAAAAACTAAACATGATGGATTCAAAGGCAACGAATAAAGCAATATACATGGTAATAATCGGAAAAAAACTAAACAAAAATCTAACGACAAAAACGAAGCAATAACATGAAAACTCGGAACATGGAATGTGAGAGGATTAAACGAGAAAGAGATAAAACTAACAGAACAATTATAAAAAAGTAACATAGAGATATTAGCAATAATAGAAACGAAAAAGAAAGGGCAAAGGACATTTATTGTACAGTGGGATAATTGAATCTGTAAGAGCACATGCTGAAGTCGCATGCATGATTAAAAAAGATACAGTAGATAAAGTGCAACAGAGAAAATACTACAGCGAAAGACTAATGAGCGTAGCAATAGTAAAAAATCAAAACAAAACATATACCATTATAATATGCTATAAACCAGACGGAAATGAAAATAAAAAGAAAAAAACAAACGTCTGGGAAAAGAATCTAGAAGTTCTGGAGGTAAGTAAAGGAATTATAATCATAATAAAAGACATAAACAGCAGAGTGGGAATAAACCAAAAGATTAGAATGGAGTTATCGGATGTCATGGAGAAGAGAGGGTAAGAGAAATGTAACTTAATCTTCAAAAACATCATTTTCTAACACAAACCAATACACAAAATTACCAGCAAAGTTAGATCCAAGAATGAACAATCTATAATTGACTACACAATTGTGGCCAAAACTGAAAAGAAAAAGAATCAGAGATACAAGAGTAAAAAGAAGCTGTGAAATAGAAAATGATTACTACCTAGTAGAAACAACTTTCGTTGATAAAATAATTGATGTAAATACCCAAAGGAAAACTATCGTAGAATTAGTAAAAGACCAAATAAATACACATAAAATCAGACACAGCAAGAGTAAAAAAAGTATATAAACAGAGTAGAAAAGGAAACAGGAGTAAACAAAGAAATAACAAAGATATAGAAAGAAAATGGAAGATATTAAAAAACTTCATCACAAATGCTGCCAAAGAAACATGTGGTACTAGCAGGAATAGGAATAAACACAAAATAACTGAATGGTGAAATGAGATATATAAATGGGAATACTGAAAAAGAGAAGGAAAAAATGGAGTAAAGCCACCCACCTAGTCAAAGAGAGGAAAAAGTGAGGGAACAGTGTAGAATAAAGTTCAATTATTTAAAGTAAATGCAGCAAATTAATATAACCATCTTAGAGGTATAAGAGGTACTGATTATATTATGTTATGTAACTACTTAAAAACTATTGCAAAATTAAAAAAATGTTTAACTTAACAATAAAATTCAAATTTTTGAAGCTGAACCACATTCGCATGCACATCGATGTAAGCCGCGACCGCGCTCATCAATTAATCTACGGTATGTTCGCAGAGACATGTTAACCCTAGAATCCTACACATTCGTCGATTCGACGAACAGTCAAATTATTCCCCATCCATCTCTTTAACCAATCTGCGCGCGTTCAGTTGTTTAGAAACTGTCGAAAATATTACAAACTGTCCTCGTTTCTTACTATCAATGAGCAGCTGATTGGCTTCAGGACACGCTGCCCATTCCAGATGTATATTTCTAGTAAACCTGACAAATACGGTATAAAGTTGATTATGATGTGTGACAACGTCACGAAATATTATGTTGGATGCAATTTCTTCCCGGAAAGGGAAGTTCACCCAAAAATTTAATTGCAACACAGTACTTTGTTGAAAAACGGGTGTTTGTTGTCCATTGTGATGTTTATTTTTGAAGTGGCTCAAAAATAAACATCACAATGGACAACTGGTTCGCCAGTGTGACATTATTTCTAAAACTTAGACGAGAACATAGTATCATTGCTGTAAGAACACTAAAAAAAATAAAACTGTGCTGCCTAACAATTTTAAAAGTATTAATTATCAAGATCGAAAACCAGAAACATCATTTTTTCTGTTTGCAGAAGATATTTCGGCAGTTTCATACAAACCAAAAAACAACAAACTTGTTTGTTTACTTTCAACCTTTCATGATGAAGCTACTGGTTCAAAAAATAAGCCTGAGCATATACTAACCTACAAACAAACAAAAGGTAGTGTCGGCGTATTGGACGAGTTCTGCCATTGCATGAATAGTATTAGATAATCAAAACGATGACCAATGTGATAATATGGTTAATATAGCGTCTATTAACGCATATGTAGTATATTGTCATATTTTTTATAAAAAATCTCCCGCTGGCAAAAAAGTCATGTTACGATTTACATTTATGTGTACCCTAGCAGATATGCTTATAGCAAATTGGTTGAATATAGGTTTAGGCAAATCTACACAGCATACCGCATTAACAAAGAGGATAGAGACGTTGTTGGCTATCAGTAATTCAACAAAAAATACAATGACTGCAAACAGTCCATCCGATGGTTCAACCACTTCTAATAATAATAAAAAATCTAGAAAGATTTGCAAGTACTGCCCGTATACCAAAAGAAGAATGAAAAAGTCAGTTTATCATAAATGCTCAGCCAATATTTGCGGCGAACATCAACATGTTTTATGTAAAAACTGCAACAATTAATAAAAAAATTTATGTCAATGTTTTTTTTTTCATATTTTTTAAACGTTTTTAATCATATTTACATATTTTAGTAACTTAGTTTTATATTTTAAAAACGAGTAAATAAATATAGTTTTCCTACTTATATTTTTTCAATAATTATAATAAACGAATTGTGTTTTATAAAATATTTTATATCAATTTTCCCCAATCAATTATCATGGTAGTCGAAATGACAAATGTCTAGCAATAAGTGCATAAATGACATGTCTAGCATTCTAGGGGTAACAAAATTAGCAATTTTCACTTTAGCCACAAATATTTTAAAAATTTGCACGCTATTATTCTACATTAAACCATATATGCAGTTTGTCGGTATTAATATGATTAATTAATGATTATTAAATATAATGACGATAAATAAAAACTTGTATAAACCTATTTCTAGATAAATCTAAAAAAATAACGCATTTTTAATTGTATTAAAATTTTTTGCCCTAGTGTGTTCATAAATAAATTAATTTGATAAATAAGTAAGTATAGCGTAAAATGAGTATTACAATGACAATTGTAATGCGAGTAAGGTAATTTAAAAAGCGCTACAAAATTATAATTGTTTCGTACCAGTTTCTCTATTTCGCTTTCATTTGTATTCTTTGTTGATAAAAATTGTAATATTCTATCTTGTAGCGATTTTCGAGATATTATGGTAGTTGACAACAGTGATCAGCACCCTACTTTCTAATTTCAAAATACTTGGGACAGGTTTTTCAATCATAGGTTAAACTTTGGTTAACTTAAACTCAGTTTAATTTAAAAATACTGTCATATCATTAACCTTAGACTATTTAATCCAGAGTTTTGCTCTGACAAGTAATACTTACTACCAACCTTATACTGTATACAAAAATAACTACTTTTAATTGCACTTTGTAATACTGTTTTTCGCAAAAAGTTGTTTTTTTATTACATTGTATATGTAAAATAAAGAAAGAAAATACTTAATTTCATTAAGGATCATTTTATTGAGAATACTTTATAAACTAAATGTATTTATAAAATTTAAAAATACAGCTTCATATCATACTTTTTAGCAAATTATTAGAAACTGTTAATCAAATGGATAAAAATATAAGTTAACATAAACTATTTTTAAAAACGGTTTAATTTTACATGTAAACTCCTTAATGATCTTTTGGTGAAGTTATTAATGTTCACTGTCTCACAATGAAAACTTGGATCCGAAGCTATACTTCCGCCTTATACAGTAAAAATTGATTCATCTTAAGGGTAGTATATAGTTGTTTCTTTTTCGTTTGTCGTATAAAGTTTTTTACGTCACCTCAAATAATTACAAAACAACTTAAAATCAATCAATTTGTAATATAAAACTTTTAATATTACCTTGAATAAGAAAAACTCGAAAAGTAACGCATTCATTTATAAGTACAATATTCGAGAAAAATAAAAAAAAAACAAAATATAACCAGTATAACTTCTTAAGCCTCAACAAATTTTAGTTGAATAAATTAAATTGACGTTAATTCATTTCTATTAGCAATCTTATAATAGAAGTTTAATAAATAAAAAATTATTTTAAATGAACTCTTTTGTACTTTCATAGTTTCTTTTACTAATCATTAAACGTAATAAATCTATATACATATTTAATTTGTTACAAACTTAACAAAAACTCTTTAATGTTAATGCTATTCAGTTTTATTCGTATATAAGCAGCTTTTTCAAGTTTCCTATCTTCTCTCTGATGTAAGACAATAAATAAGAATTGTGTTAATTAATCTACAGTAAGTAGAGTATACCATTTTTTTAAATTATTTCAAATTGAGACAATTACTGTCTTATTAGAAGGTATAATCTTACGATAAAATGTGCACGGATTAAAAAATGTAATAGAAAAAGACAAATAAATATCACACCAATATGCTTTTCAACTATATAAAAAATTTACACAATATTGGGTTTAAGAACAATTATAATTTAACGAAAAAAACAAAATAGTAATATAAAGAAAGAAATAAGTATTTAAAATAAGTATTTGTTTTTAGATGAAAAAAAAATACATTTTTTTTGTAATATAAATGAACCTATAACGAATAAACAGTATAATAATTCAAAATAATAAAATACATTCAGAATGACAAACCCGTTTAAAACACCTTTGCTGCAAAAAATATCAAAGTAAAACAGGTTATCTGCTCGCCTAAATACAGAATCGGCGTATTGTGAAATTTACATAAAATTAAAATGACGTTGAAGGTTAAATATTTACTCAACAAAATTATGTCAATAAAAATCGATTTAGTTTTTATATTTACATTAATTTTTATACGTAAAATTTTATATTTTTCACAATAACTACAAAGCTGTATGTGATGTATGTTCATATATAGATCGTAAGATTAATCTAGCTTTTGAATTCAAAATGCGCATCAATTGCATTTTTTAACAGTAAACTATATTTTACTCTATTTCAGAATTAATCAGTCCAAATTGTATTTTTAATTATACGGAAAAAACAAATCCTATGATAAAAAACTGTTGTGGTCACCACACTACTTTCCTATAAGGAATGATGAAAGAATGTCTACATATTTTTTTAAGGGTACGCTGTCATAAAACCATTTTTAAGTGATATGTGCACGTTTGTATTGATTTCCTAGCATGCTATAATTCTTTTGAAATTTTTCTCTTCGATTTCATTAAGATCATATCGACTAACCCTTATACTTGTGCGCCTCGATGTTACTTAACCCTTTAGTAAATCAGTAAAAAAAAACTCGTCGCAGGCAAGATTCGAAACTATATTATATCTGTGAATTTCTTTGTAAATTACAAATTACATATCTGATAAACCGGTAATGTGATTTTTTTTTTAATTTGAATAAATTGTTAGGAAGAACGATCTCTATAAGAAGCTGTAAAAATAATTCAAATAATTTACATACATACAAAACTATATAAGAAAAACTGTTAAAAATGGCGGATACACCCACTTCCGGATTCTTTATCAGACCCATTTTATTAAACGGAGAGAATATGAAAAGCCAGTTTCATACCAAATTTCAAGTTACTAGGACTTCTGGTTCGAGAGTTATCGTGAGTACATCCAAAGATAATTTAAATAAGATGCAGCACTCCGTATATAAACAAGTAAAAAAAATATAGAGAAACATTGTTATTATTTAATGTATCTTGCTGTATCGTATGATGCAGTAACTACTTCTTGTAAACTGCAATCATACTATTTTCAATCTAGATTTTGCAGCATCTAGCAGCTCAACAAATTTCTTGGCACTTTGAGGCCAACAAACCAAAATAAAATATATAAACTTTGAATTAGATTTATTCAAAACATAACAATCTTGATGTCTTTCTACTACGAAGGTAGCATGAACAACTCTGGGGGTACGCGCCGCTTACAACATAAGAAGGGGCAAAACACCCGTACATATATTTCGGCGAACGAAAACCAGCGAACACAATAAATTCTTAACACTTGCTTTTCCTTTAAGATATGGAATTTTTTTCTAAAAAAATCGTCGTGGGTAAGATTCGAATATGGAATTCACTTTAAATTATAAATCAAATATCTAATAAACTGTTAATGTTAGAGTAAAAAAATATTTGAATAATTTACATATGTACAAAACTGTATAAGACAATACGTATGTTAAAACTGGCGGATACACTTCCGGTTTTTTTGTCAGACCCATCTTTTGATAGAATCGAGAGAATATGAAAAGTCAGCTCCATGCCAAATTTCAAGTTACTAAGACTTTTGGTTTTGAAAGTTATCGTGAGTACATCGTTACACACAGACATACAAATTTTTTTTGTCAAAAATACATTTTTCTGATTCAGGAGACCTTGAAACGTAAAATTATGCAATAAAAACTTTGTGAAAAAATTGCGATCGCTTATACTTTCCTTATAAGAAAGTAAAAACGTTTTTCAACAGGCCTTAGTGTTTAATTGAACTAATTATGTGGTAACATTTCAGAAAATTAAAATTTTTCTTTGATTTACCTGCACCCGTGACCATTAAATAAATCTAAATAGGTATATGTAAACTAGCTTCATTCATCAAGCCATATGATCGCATTAAGAAAAACGATATTTTTCTAATTTGTAAGTGATCAAATGTAGAAATTACATTATTCAACATGTGAAAAATTTTAGCATAATATAAGCTTAGTCCTAGTTTCTCCTTGTGAGTCAAAACTAGAAGTTGAACATTGCCTTTGCCGATTTGTCGTTATGTAAACACAAACAATAATTTGAATTCATTATTTTGATACCATGTTATTACAGCAAAGTCTTTATTAAATTAGTAGCTTCTCCAATCTGGGAATAAAACTCTCGATTTTTAATAAGTTTCACTGTACTGAAATTTCAATAAGCAATAAAAGTACACGTTCTAATCATAAAATCTCTTTTAGAAGTATTGTTATCCATGCTACTTCTTTTCTGCGATATACTCAACATCCATTGTTGAAAGCATTATACATTTTTTCTTTAGTTTATACACTAATTTATTGCAGCTTTAGCAACTTTTGAACGTAAAACTTGTTTTATGTGCTGCCAACATCGCAAACGTCAATATTCGTTCGTTATTGTAGTTACGTAATAGGTGAAAAAACTTCAGAGTGGTAAAATAAAAATACAAATCCACATAAAACTAAGTATTTAAAGTCCATTATTATATTAGATATGCGACAAGTGGAAAAGTCATTTAAAAATCTTAAAATTTAGTTAAAACTGAAAAAAGCTATGTTAAAGTTAATGTCCAATTTGACAGATTTAGTAATAAATGTAGTACCATTACATTTCTAGTGTTCTTTTATTTTTTCAAAAAAGAATATGATTTTACAAAAGGCAACACAAAAAAATGTACGTTACTCTCAACGAAAGCTTCATAGCATAACTCACTCACATGCAAAGCTCGGCCGTGCGGCCTCGCGTCGCATTAACGATAGTTATGCCATGATGTAATTTCAACGCTTATTTACTATTAATGACCCAACGTTCATGAGACAGTTGTAACATGTCCGACACCAATGCAACATACACCTCAGCAGCAGTTTCTGACAGACAATCACTCATTACTAGAAGTAGGACTACCTCTATCCGTGCATTTGTCTATTAACTTAACAACATTGTCTTTCACAAACAAACATGTTTCTATTTACTTTAAATATGTAACCTTAGTCAATTGTTTCACTTATGGAAAATAAGTTTCTCTTTACTTTTGGTACATTTCCATACATTTTCGAAATGGTTTGTATTCTAAAAGTCATTCCCGATAACTTTACATTCATTTTAGCTTAGCCGTGCGCTTGTAAATAACGAAAATAAAGGATTTTTTAAAAAAATAATCATTTACGTAGATTCACTAGAGCCGGTAAACAATTTCGTACAGTCATCTGTGTGTTTTACATTCAAAAACGCATCACCAGTTGGTATAGGCTGTGGTATAAGTATCTTTGTAGCATTTTTATTTTCCCGCTGAATTTAAAACGTTTTCGGTTTTCTTCGGAGAGTTCCGTGCATTTAAAGCACTTTTACAGGTTAGCCACCCTTTTCTTCATTTTTAAAGATTTTGCCACTAAAGTTGACGACAATTCGCCATGTTTTTCTGGTAATCACAAATTATTTTTTTAAATCCCTATATTCAAAAAATTTAAATTAATTGTAGCGCTCATTAAAAAAAAAATAGTATGTTAAGTACCATATTTGCAGTTATGCTTAATAGGATACGGCACAAATAGTATTGCATTAAAAATGGGAATTTAATAGTATTAGAAAATTTAAAAATGTTGCACAAATATTACCACTAAAATTAAACATAGCTTATAAAATTCACCTACTTAAATTAACTGCGAACTATGCTATTTAACAAAATTTAACTACCAAAACAAACACAACACAGACTGTAATATGTTGATATGAAATAAACCTAGACTAACATAAACCCCAATATAATACGGACGAAAACTAGTAAATACAAAAACATACATATGTAGATAACATGAAAAGTTTAGTAAATATGACACCTAAATAACTTTAAAACTGTAATATGGTATAACAAATGTTTATCAAGATTAACATTCATTTACTTTTAAAAAATAATTTATTTAGTTATTAGTTTTCGAATCCTTTGTCAAAATTGCCTACCGTGCTATCAAGAGAGATAAAGATTCAGAGTATGGCATCGTTAAAATCTAGATTTATTGTACGATCAAATATTATACATAATTTACGTAATTCCGCGAAAGCGGAAAGTAAATTGTAATCCCAAACTAAAAAGTCATAAATTAAAACTTGTAAATGCCGAATGTAACCACATCAGCTTATCGCCATTTACAAGAAATTCATAAATCTACTACTGTAGTTCTCGGCATTTGCAAAAAAAAATATTTCAGTAAGTGAAGTAAGTTTTTTTTCTCGACGCCAATCTTAAAAAATTTAGAATGGCCTTTCATACCGCTCTTTTGAATTACCCGGTAATAGATCGTCAGTAACATCAGCCGCAGATTCACTCACATCAAAGAGAATGTCCTTGCAATGATTTTTGTCTTTGTCAATATTAACCGAATAGATTTAGAAGAAAATCTTACAAGTAATAATCATTATAAAAAGAGCCGGATTAAGGGCGTTAGGCCCAGACCGCTACCTACAAAGAAGCCTCCAAATCCTGATAAACTTGTAAAAGTAAAAATTATTGTTGTTTTTATAAAAGAAACAAAGTACAAAATTGAAACATGACAAATATTGATTTCTATATTAAAAAATAACAATTTAGACTGTTTAAGCGTTTCAATAAGTCGAATTATCAACAACCTACATAATAAGAAAATTTTAAGATAGAGTCTAATACAGTTTCGCATAAAAACAATAATATTACCTGATATCACGCTTCAGAAATAAATGATGTGTGGGGTACTGATTCTAGTTAAAGTGTAGATTACATATAATGTTTGCAGTTTAACTAATTTTCAACTCAAGAAACATTATCGTACTTATCGGAAACTATATGTAAAGAATTTATCCTTCTACTATTCGAAATTATTGTTGATTTGACTCCGGACGTGTCCCATGTAGACCAACCATAATCATACCTAAATTATACTTTTTTACAGCCTTTGTGTATCACGAAAATTTAGATTTCGTTTACGATGCCTATCAGCAAATTGCAGACAACACCAACGGGAAATCGGACGCCAGAGACCCTATTTGTGACCGTTCGCAAGTAGATGGCCGTATAAGTTTTTTCACCAAAAACGCACGATTGTAATTTTTAACTATATGTTTCTGAAACGTATACGTCTATCGGTACGTAAGACTGAGAGCGAACTTAAAGTCTACGAAACCTACGAACATATACGTTTTTAACTGGCTGACTTAAGCTGAACTTTGTATTAATGTTGTTTAATGTCATAAAGTTTGTGGATAGCGATTATTATTAATTAAAGTAAGATTGGTTTGATGCAAATTTGTCTTTTGCCGCTGTAACATAATTATAGCACATTTTATTTTTATTTTAATTGGTTTAAATTTTTTGCAACTAGTTCTTACCACGCCAATGTAAGTGCTATGGCAATGTAGATATATCGCAAACTAGTATCAGCGTGCGTCTTAAAAAAATTGTGAGTTCCTTATAAAACCTGGTATTTTTAAGTTATTTTTTAACTATTTTATTTTAACGAATGGTTACATTTTCCTGAAAATTTTGACCATGATAAATGTAGTGTGACAAGAAATAAATTTAATGTTGGTAATGTTTGTTGTAATTAACAATGTTAGTTTTTTTAGAAACATAGACTTCCCGGCTTAATTGGCTGCATCGCTCGCACCCATGTAACAATTGTGGGTTCCTAAAAGATGATAAACATTCAAAACATTTTTAGTACATTAATAGAAAATTGTGACATTTTATTAATGTTCAATTTGTAAATAAAATTTGTATGTACTATTTTTAAACTACGAATTATAGATTTGTGACAATTTTTTCAGTATAAACGCGAGATTTTCAGGAAACACAAAGCTTATATTATATTATTATATTTAGCAACAATAAAATAATTTTAAAAAATATACATGCCACTGTAAAAAAGAATTATTTTCTGATAGGTGACTCTAGTCACTCCTTAAGGACGTGATTATTGGCAGCTTTTAAAGAAGTGGTTGATAGTACATCAAAGTTTCGCTATAACCTCGTTCCCAAAAACCCTAAGATCAAAATAGTGCTGTAATTAAGTTCTAAAGACAAGATTTCGATGCTTGTGTTTATTGACGTTTGAAACAAAAATGGTTAAAAAAAACAGTATTCAACACTCCTATCACTCGTCAAAAGCATTGGAAAACAAATGTCAATAACAAACGCTTTACAATACTGCCATATTTATTTTGCACGACATCAAACGTATGCGTTTTCAAAAACGTATACTTTGTAAGGGTTGGTCACAAGTAGCTCTTAGAAAACGTATTCGTTTTTTTATGTACGTTTCTTGACGTACACATTTATTTAAGTACAATGTCAAAAATAGGACCTCAAGAGAAAACCTCCAGCACTAAACAAAAAAGTAGTGTGGTTGAAGATTGGTATGATAATAGTGTTTTAAGATAATGTTCACACAAAACTAAATGTGATGAGCACATTTTTACAGAAACCTGACCTAGACACAACATGAGTGGTAAAAGTGTACTGAACGTGGTGATAGCTTTTATAAAAATAGTAAAAAGGGGTTTGAGGTTTACGAAATGGAAGCAAAAAATGAGAAAGGAAGAAAAGAATACTCCATGGACTTATGTAGGAGCAGCAGTGAAACTTCGTTGAGTACACACTCAATAAACTTTACAAGTTTTGCCAGTAAAGTTGTGCGTTTTTTAGAATATGTCAAAAATGCAGAAGTTGTTATCACTCTTTAAACTTCACAAAACAGTAAGAGAGAACTAAGTAGTAGATTATTCTTATTTTGACTATTGCATAAAGAATACTTCTATCCATGCGTATTACTAATTGTGAGACTAAGATGAGCTTCTCCAAGTTCTCCTAGATCAAGAACCAACTGCGGTAAACATAGATACCGGGGAACAGCAGTAGTCTACTTCTTTTTCCTATAGAGAACACACTGACTACCGACCTTGATTTCGAAGATTTCGTCGAGAAATTTCGTCAGATAAAAGTAAGGAATACAATATACTAAGGTAAGTAACAACATAGTTCATGACTTGTTTTTAGAAATGGGACTCCAACCAAGTCCTGATTATAGACGATCTGTAACGCCTTTATTTTACAACGCAGTTCAGGATGTTTTTCAGGAAGACGTTATATACTGACCAAAAAAAAACATTTAAAAATACAAATAAAGTCGTAATTGCTATAAATAGCGAATATTAAGTAGTTCGAATGTATGTATTTATGACAAAAATTATAGGTCAACATTATTTAAATAATTCATTAGCAACGATTGTAATTCTTTCACGCAACTAATCCAATTCTTCCGTATATTTGGTAAAAACAATTTAATCAAACGTCGATTAAACTTTGACTCGAATATAATTTTTATATTGATGACATTTAGGTGTAAAATTACATGTATTATAACAGGGCTGTTCAGTGTGAATGACACAAAAAGGTCGTATTTTATATAGCTTATTATTAGTATCGACCCAAGTAGTACTAGCGTCATTGATGCCAATGCAGCATTAAACTTTTCATCAGAAAGCATACATAATACATATCATATTTTTATCTACAGCATAGATTAATAATTTATATAAGTTTTATTATAGAAACATAAAATACTGAAAGGTCAAACACCGCATATAAAACGCATAATTGACTAGGTTGAAAATCCGTACATCAATCAATACCTTAACTCTTAGTATAATATTAAATATTCTATACTAACTGAAACTGTAGGTATTCTTTCTGGTAATATAAACACCGAGTAATATCAGTCAAACGTGGGTTGTAAAACAAGTGATTTGTAAATAAGAATATTAAAAAAAATAATCAAATATATACTATAATTAAATCTAAAAATTAACAAATCGAGAATTAATAATATTGAACACTATGTAAAATTCTTATTTGAGCGTACGTAGATAAACTAATTTTCGAATCTTTCTACATCGCCTAACCTTTAATAATAATGTCATTATATTTAAAAAAATAAAACTGGCAACAGTTTTTTAATGCAATCTGTTTTTGTAAGTGCGTGTAATTCCACAATAAAACTAAGTCGTTAATTGTAACCGATCATAACTTATTATATTACAATTGTAAATCTTAAGATAGAAGGTATAAACAAACAGGGACTTCAGAAATACCGGTTCCGCAGGTGACATATATGTTAAGTAACCAACATTGCTTGGATTGGTACGAAATAAGAAATTTGACTAATTCAAAAGTTTATTTGAAATAAAATATCCTTCAGCTTCGTGTTAACTCATTTCTTCGAACTTTGAAAAACATTACAAAGCTCATCAAATTGCATATATCGAATAGCATCAGTAATTGTATGCTCCAAGTCTTCAATTGTGCACAGTCGATTCTTGTATACTGTTTTCTAAATATTCACAAAAGTAAAAATCTAATGGCGTCAAATCTGAAGATTGTGGAAGATATAACCCTTGGCTTAACACACTTTGATTGTGGAATTGTAGAATCAATTCAATTTTAGCTCAAAGGATATGAGCTGTTGAATTGTCTTGGCGAAAGTCACCAAATTGAAATCCGTTGTCATTTGGCTGCTCAAAAAATATCAGGAGAACATCATGCGCTTACAGTATTGTAAGAAAATATTGAGTCGATTATCCTCCTCCTTATCACTGTTATTCATATACCAACTTTCAAAAGATATTGTCTCCACAAAAGGATCGAGATTCTTTTTTATGCTTTGAGGTAAGCCCCTACTGACAATTTTAAAAATCGATTGCTTAACAATTAAAAATTAAACCTAACATGACTATACATATATGTACCTGTTGCCACACATAACTTTGTCACCGATTTATTAAAGCTTTGTTTCATGAGATTGCAAAAGTCTTCGACAACAGATACAGTGAGTAAGTATACCTTCCAATTCTTATATAAAAAACGGTTGATTCAAACTTGTTTATGTTTTCGGAAAGTATCGTAATTAAAGTTTGTTTTTGAGAATTTATCGATAAATTGATCGATGGAAACTTATAGCAAATATTACCATTCGGATTGTGGGTACTATTCCAAAAATGCGTCATTACAATAACGGCGTCTTGTACAAGAGTCAACATTACAAAATGTTATTAATATAAGATTACAAGATTGGATAACCTAAAAATAATAGCTGTTATTCAGTACAAAATAGAGGAATGTTGATTCTCAGCTCATACGTCACGTTTTCCACGAGTTTTAATCTTTGCGATTACATCTACAAGCAACTGTGTAGATATCAAAACGCAACAAAAAAAAATTTGCGCTACTAATAATCGTCGTTTATAAAAGTTGCTACTCAGTAGTGAGATTAAAAATTTATGCGAACGGAACGACACAAGCTAGCTAAGGATTGTAACTTGTAAAAAGTATCATATTGAAATTAAAATTTGTGGTAAAAAGCTGAAAATATAAAAGAGAGGTGTCAGATCGTCAGTTCTAGTATTTGATAATTAAATGTTTAATTTAATAAATAAATTATTATTGTATTGTGAATTTATTTAAAATCTATAATCGTAACTCTCATCATTGTAAATAAGTTGTGTAAACGGCCAGTACAGTGCATTTGAAATAAAATGGCGATGCAATCTAACCCAACACAAACGCCCAATGAACACTTTTTGATTAATTGATACATCTTTGACGTACATAAGAATTAAGAGACTTTGTTTGATATACTACTTTTGTTTTCACAGTAAAACAATTGACGTTATGTCAAAAAGATGTTAATCAAAACAACCAACCATTTTAAAAACTTGGAAATAACGACGCATGCCCTTATCTGAAAACTTAACATACCAAAATGTCAAATTAAAAAAATCCTTAATCAAACTACTAACGTTAACCCTTTAACGCGCTCTGATAATACGCTTATGCCAAACCGCGCCGCTGTAGATCATTAATTTTGAAGTAGAAAATTTTACTTAATCGAGAGAAAAACAAGTAATACCATTTACAGATCTCGCCTTTTTACTTTTGTGGAATTTGTACCCAAGTACTTCAGATGGCGCGACTTTAATCATGACTATAACATTGACTGGTATACCCGTTTTACCAGTGCCCAGTGTGCATTCTGGCCTTCGACATTGCCAACAGCTTTTAAAAAGGTTCTATTAAAATAATTTATGTGAAGTACTGTAAACTCAGAATTTAACAATTTATTAAAAATAAATTACTAATAATTGATTAAGTTAAGAAATATTCAATTTTGGTGTAAAAAACACGCGTCAATGGTAGACTTTTTTTCTAAAACTCTGTATTGTCATTTTTAGTTTTGCAAAAAAATACGGCTCTAAGACGTTGCGCCTACAAAATTTTGGTTACAATAACTGCTGGCACTTTCAAATTGACCATTTTTTCGACGTGTGTATGCACGACTGCACGTTTACTCAGAGTTTTGGAATGTAATCTTAAATAGAACTACTGCAAATGTATTCGAAAACATGGAAAACATCGGCATTGTATTAGTTGATAAATTTTACTATATTTATAACATAATCTAAAACTATTAGGACCGACAGATTCAGACTATTTTTGCGCCCATTTCTGTAGCTTTGCGAGGTATCGTTGCAATGGCTTAATTTCGCAACAGATGGTTTTGGAAAAACCTTTACGAATGACGAATTGACCAGGATGCTAGAAATTAGTGAAGATCAAGCTGAAAATTCTGATATTGGTGGAGACTCTAATGCAGAAGATAAAATTGACGAAAAAGTATTTACGCCTAGTACAAGGTCAACAAGGCCTGCACCTGAGATAACGTAAGTAAATATGAATTAAATATTTGAATGAATAAATTAATTAGTTTTTACAGCCTAACAAGAAATATCAACACCGATGGTCAACTGCTCAATGTAGGAATTTACTTGAAGCAATTGTTTACAAAATAAAGGATAATCCAGAAGGATTTGAAGTATATTTTCAATAAAATTTCAAACAACTTATTTTTAGAAACCATCTGCTAATAAATTTTACAGTAAATTATTCGAGTTGTATACGTTACCAGACACTGTTGCGCTTGGTATTTTATGGGTTAAGAACAAATTAAGAAATTTGCAAACAAATTTTATAAGAGCAGAAAAATTGAAGGCCCAAACTGGTGCTGGTTTGCTAGAAAAAGGCAAGGAGCAAAACATAAAAGGTAATTAAAAAACTTAAAATGCTTAAATGTAATGAAGTGATGCATTTAATGAATATATTTTTAGATTATATTAATAAAATTTGTGCTAATTAATTTATAAATTTTTGGTCAGAGAAAAAATATAAATTTTCCTCCGATATACGATTCCAGTAATGAAATGGAACTAGAAAGTGATTCCGATAATAGTTTCCTGGTTGATATTCCCAATTTGAAAGTCATAATAGAAGACGATACAAATTCACACGTCTCAAGTGTAGAAGTCTTACATCCTGCAGGAACTGATTCTGGGGTTGAAAAAATGAAAAAACAATTGTCCAAGTGTTGTTCAAAGAAGCCAGCAAATTCATCGCTTCAGTATTTGACAAGTCTTCAACAAAAACTTAACTTTGAAGAAACCAAATAGAATATGGAATGCAAATTTAAAACAAAAAGTTTAGATATTGAAAGAGTAAAAGTCGAGTTGGATCAATTGAAAGTAGAAAGCGAGCTGGCATTAAAAAAATTGCAAATGGAAAAAGATTTCAAACTTAAAAAATTTGAATTGGAATTGAAATATCGGAAATAATCTAATTTCGTCTAACAAATAAAATGTATGTTTATACTTCTCATTTCTCGAAAGTTAAGTTTTTCTCACATTTAAAATTATTTAAAAAAAATTTAACAATTCAGTTTTAAATAAAAAAACTATTTGAAATTCTGTGAAATTTAATTATTTGTTGTAGGTTAACATAGTTCCAAAATAGCTCTCTCTTCATCTCTGCTTCTGTATGACTGGTGCAGGCAGATGATTCACTTCCTTCATCTTCGTTGCTGTTATCTTCCTCGTGTGGAGTAAAGTCATCTTCACTATCAACTATTGTACGAATGATATTATGTAAGATGCAACAAACTGAAATCCATTGACATGCAAAACAATTATTAGCATCACTTCCTAAAGCAAGTTTTAGTTCCTTTAAACTTGAGAAGCGTTACTTTAGATAAGAAATACAATTTATATGGTGTTATTACTGTTGTTGTTAATTTGTACGCACTGTCGCCAACGATCCATTCATGTTAAGAAAAATACTGATTAGCATTTGTAAACAAGGGACAGTTTGTATATATCCTGCTGTCATGAATACTGCCTGGATATCCAATTACTACATGTCAATTGTATAATCACACACTGCTTGCATCTTCAATGAATAATGATCCTTTCTAGAGAAGTGTGCTCCCGAATCGATTTTTGGTTTTTCAGCAAGTCGAATCTCTATTCCATTCACATATCGAACACATTGTTGGGCCAATGTAAAAATTCAATTCAAATTACAAATAGCAGTAAAAACGCTTTTGGTTATATTCGAAACAGTACCTCCATCTCCAATACCAAATAATGTAGCCACCTTTCTAATAGAAGAACCTTCACAATAACAACCAAGACAATATAAAGTAATTGTTAGCTGATATTTTATCGGCAGCTGTTTCCACGAGTTTTTCCCATTAAACACATCATCATCTTTGATTAAATTAAAAATAATTAACAATGATATTTATTAACAATACAAACCTGCGTCCTCAAAAATTATTATATCAAGAATATCCCTTTTGACAAGAAAATCTAATAATTTGTGCATTTCACTTCTATTTGGCATTTTAAAAGCATTTATAAACACACAATTGGAATAAAATGTCAAATGCCAGTGAAAGTGTTCAGAAGAAAAAAATCAGGTGCCAAAGTTGATTAAAAATGGGTTTTAATTTTTGATTAACTTAAGAATTTAATTTGCCTAAACATAATTATTGTAAAAATTAAATTACAGCTAACGTTTCTTGACTTAAATGCGCCAACTTTAGATAAACTTTGTTACAAGATTGTAAATAATGGGCAACGATTTAATGGCAACAATAAAACAAACAGTAACAACAAAGTAATAACAATACTAACACTTACAAACTCAAATAAATGTGGTTTGGCACATTTGTATACCAGACAGATAAATACGATTCTTCACTATTACAGTGCGTAAATTATTTGTCTGCATCTGAAAATTGGTTGCTTGAAACCTTGTACCACAGTATAAACACAGGTATAAATAACAATCAGTAGGGACAGGTCGCTGAATTTTGCTCGCAGTTTTTCTACGCGTAGAACGCAGCTGGCGGTATTTTTTGCATTCTCCGATAGTAGTGCAATTATAAAATCGCGGAATTACAAAAGTTTAAAGCTTCTGAAGTTTACGTTGTAATAATTGGCGTAAAGCAAATGCTATACAACGCTTAATTTTGTGGTAAATACAAAAGTTGCTACTCTAAATGCAACGTGGATGCTGCCACCAGCTAATTTTCATAAAAAAAGTTTTTACAAAAGCTTGAGAATTAATTAACATAAAAACTACAGCGTAAAAGAAAACCCTAAAGTTACCTTCAATTTTTACTATTATTTATAATGAAATTAAAGAAAAGCCAAACAGACAATTTACAAAAAGTTAAAAAACATCAATCCTAGCTTTTTATTATAGTTATATTTGTTTCTGTATACCTTATATTTTTTTTTAGTTCTCAAACGTACTTGCGCACATCCATTATTATCGCTTTTAAATTTATAATTCTGTCAAATTTGATCATTCTTCTTTCTTTTTTTATTTTTAATGTTGCTGTTGCTGTGTGCTAATTTTACTCATTTTACTTTTGTAATTCGCTATTATCATTATTATTATGTTACTGTTAATTTTAGTTTAATTTGGAAAATTTTGGAAAAACGGGATAGATATATAGTAAATGTAAAACCACTTCTCAAACCTCCCGGTGCCAGTTTATTTCGATTTCCCAAGGCTGTTGCAAGATAATTTATAAAATTAGCAGTAGTAGATGTCGATTATTTAAATTTTTTGTGAAATAACCAATACTATGTAATTGATTCGAATTATGTATCTGCGAAGCTTGGATATATGCATGTGGATGTCTGTATTTACTTGAATCAGTTCCCTGTTTATACTTATCAATGTATCGAGTGTGCCATCTTCACCTTGATAAAAAAAGTGTACAGTAAATTAAATGAGATTAGATGGCTTCTACAACATAGTGTACCTTTGTAAATTTCTTAACCAGGTAAAACCAAATGAATGATTTTGACAGTAATTAAGTTTTTAGATTAAATTTTTTGCGCAAATATTTTAGCGCCATCTGGAAGCATTTTAGCAAAGTACCGTCAGTAGTCGCCATATTTGATTTAAACTTGCGTATTCAACTTCAAAGGTACCGATCAAAGCTATCCCTACTGATTGCTATTTATACTGTGCTTGTACTGTGAGATCGAGATTATTCTCAAACCATGTGACCTTCTAGTATAGGTATACTGTAGTAAATTTCATTTAAAAAGTGGCTTGCGAATAATCTCGACCACCCGTTATATTATTTGTTTTAATAAGAAAGTTTAATTCCGCACATAAATTGTATAATAGGTACAGTATTAAAGTAGTACAAAACAAGAAATGTGAAACAAGTATACGATAACAATTTATCATCTCCTAAATTATGCAGTTCGCTTTTTAAATTCATACAAGATGAAAATGCCGTCTATTAATTTCAAATGTAAAAAACATCACAAAACGTTATTTGTAGACACCTTTTCGTCCAAAAGAACACTTTGGGGTAGTATTTTCGGCATTTAATGAAAAAACAAAATAATAATTCAGGCGTTTTAGCATACAAAAATTTACTATTAATCAAAAACTACAAAATACAATCCATATAATACGCAAATCTTCGAGCATTCGTTGAAAAATTGCATTATTCAAGAGATATTTGTGAGGCGAGAAAATAAAAATATTTGACAGTCTGAAAACTACTACCATATCATTGAATAAAATAGATAGAAACAGTAACCTTTTCAATACCACCTATTCGAACTATAAAATTTTATTGTATAGTTTTATGGAAAGAAAAGTAATTTGAAAATCAAATAAAACATGCAGACAAATTGTTCTTTTTTCTTATTTTTAAATAATTTCCAAACAACTTTTTAACAACATACACTTTTATGACTATTATAATGGTTCTAGACCAAATAAGAAAACTTTCCTATTAGCGGTTACGCAAAACTGTTCATTAATCACGCAACTGTAAAATTCCAGAAACTTTTTGGCATGTACAACTTTTTCTCGGTGCACTCAAAAGCTTAATTAAACATTTTAACATGTTTCCTATTGTTTTTTTTTAATAAATTATTATAAAATTTCTTTTTTAATTATAATTTGATTTAGAACACCAGCCCATACTCTAGTTTTTTTTTTCATTAATTTTTTTAACTTTTCAACGCTCGAGACCTACACACAGAGTGGAAAATTAAAAACCTATTATTTTTTAATTTAGTAAATTAAAAATTATGAGCATAAAAACAATGCATTATAAATAGCACATAAAAATTATATTAGTTTATAAAGGTATTTAAATCTTTAATATAAAATTACCTACAGTCATATGAAAATCCTGACCGTAATGTCACGACTCGACACCAAACTGAAACTTATAACAAAATTCCTCTAAATCAATACAAGATGGGTAAACTTAAACTTTTTCCGTTTATGTAATTTTTAATCACATAATCAATAATTACCACAGGTTTAAAGATGATTATGTTAAAACCATTAAAACGTAAAATCTATAAAACCTTTAATACCGGAAATTTAAGAATGGCAACCGTAAATTTAATTAATAACGAATATTAAACCTTTAGATTTAAAAAATATATATTTTCTAAATGTTTGCGACGAATTGCAAACGATGGAATTTGTACAATGTTTGCACAAAGCAATTTTAAACAGAAACACGTAAACGTAAAATAACGTAACAACTAACTTATTTTGGTAAATAAAAATAATACATTCCAAAAAATGTTTTGTAATATCAAAAATATATAATAAATTAATGTGTAGTTAAACATATCCACGAACTCCTACAAAACTGTTGTAACTTGAAATTACATACATTTTTTGTTAAAGTAAAATTATTTCATAAAAGCAGTAAGAATTGCTTATAGCTGACTTATCTTAAATTGCACCGTACATAAAAAATTATTTACTACAAGAAATAGATACATTCTTGTGCAATACCTTAGGAGTAGTACAATTAGTTTTTAATAGAAACACAATTTACCAGCAACTTTTCGAAAATAATTTTTTTAAACAGACTATATCATTTGGGTCAATAAAAATATTTTGTCCAAAATTTGACACGTACTTCGCTGTTTTGCAAAATAAGATCTAGAAACGTCGGTAATTTAAATTACCAACGTTATTCATATTTTTCTTTGCCTACATATACTTAAAAAGTTTATACATTACAAACAGCTTTTTTTAATGTTGAATTAATTGTATGCAATTTGAAATGTAGACCAAATAATCGAATAAAAGACATACCATACATGTATGAAACGTTTCCGAAAATTAAGAGTTATGATTTTCCTACACATTCTAGAAAAATAATTTTAAACGTCTTATATATATTTTTATTCCTATCATGACTTTCCAATATTTTGAATCATATCCTAAACAGTTTCTGTCTGTAACAAAGTTGGAATGACAATTTGACACGAGTAAAAAGTTCCGAGCGCGAGCATAAGCGTGCATGAAGAACTACAAATATCGAATTTTCATTCCAATTTGGATACGGTCAATGGAAAACCTACACCGCTAATTTTTGAAAGTTAAGTAGATAGTAACTTCAGTTAGATTTCATAAGTAAACTATTGTTCTTTTACTATCATTTTGTTTGTTCTAACCTACATTTAATGCAAATTGCAGTGCTGTTTTACTCCTGTCCTTTAGCTAATTGCTCTACTGGCGAGTGCGGACAAGAGGAACTTAAATAGAGCTCTGTGCAAGGATCCACCCAATGCAGCAATTGTGTGAACCAGCGTTGCCTGCGGTCAGTACTGCTGACCTAAGGCCAGAGTAAAGTACTATCTTGCTGTTTGTATTTTATGTAGAGTTTATTTGCTTTCACATTCATTTTGTGGCCAGTCGACTTTTGACTAGGTCAAGTTTATTGTAAATTTTAATTGGTTTTGCGATTGCTTAACTGAAGGGAAATAATTCCCTATTACTTCAGGTAATGTAATTAAATTTACAAAATGCTGATTTAATTGTTGTTACATTTAGAAGTAAATAACTTTTCAGTTTAGTGTGTTGCTGGCTCTATGTAATTAGGGGCCATATTCGTGTTTTTTTCTGACCTTGGTATATTATTCTTGTACCAACGTAATACTGTAACTTTAATATTGATTTTTTGTTGTTTCTAACGTACTCGTAATTAGGCTTTGGTAATTTTGCCAAAATTACAAATCTGTTGTTCAAATTAAATTATCTGGCGCCCATATCTCTTAAGTTACCTGTAAATATGCTTCTTTTTATTAGACTATATAAGCTATCTCAAACTTTTGGCTGCATTATTATTTACTACTTACTTCTCCTCTCTTACTGAGCTAGGACAATATTGTTTACTATAAATTCCACCTGGAATTAATTTGCTTTTGTATTACCTTCCCCTCTGCAGCTGTGGAGGGTGGGTGTAATAAACATACCAACTAAATGCAAAAAAAAATAAACTTAAACAAAACAAATTATCTATTTGACTGTATGCATATTTATATTTATGGTTATGGTACTCGTACAGTTAGTAAAATTAAAAACTGGTGCATTAGAAATATTTTCTGTACAATTTTTTAAAATAGACTCGCGTGTGGAGGAAAAGATAACCATTGTATTGCAAAAATCGTTAGAAGTTCAGAGCAATGTTCAATGATAGATTAGACCTAGCAATTGACGAAATTATCTTATTTGCTACATTTAATCACTTTTGCATAGTGATGGTGAATTTCGTTACTTTTAAGTAATCGTTACTATTCGTTACTTATACTTTTTGTATTCGTTACTTTAATTCGTTACTTTGGATACTATGACTACTTTGAGAACTATGTTTTTGTGGTAATAAATACGAGTACCGAAATATAACTCCTTGAATCGTTTCGCGATAGGGATTTGATTACCTTAGATGTATGTGCATAAATGACTAGAACGTGTTGTAAAATTCTATTTTATGTAAACATTTTTGACAGTAGCTGATACCGGAGAAAGTTATCATTTTAAACACAAAACAGAACATATGTACTTTGGATTGTTAGTATTTATTAAAGTTTTTAATATTAATTTTAAGAAATGGAAATACGCACAATATATAATGTAAAAGCTTCAAAAAATATTCCAAAGTATAAAATTATAAATTTTCGATAGTAATCAATTTTGTTTTTTGCTAAATTTTGAAAAAGATGTTATCCAGAAAATAACAGAATTAACATTTGCATATGTATGAATACTAATAAGTACACTTATACCTCGAAACGTTGATAATTTTGGTTTTATAAATTGCACAATTTAAGGAATTTAATTTAAGAAATCTAAGGCAAGAACAGAGATCACTATTATCCGTATAATAATGTGTTTAAAAAGTTAAGGTTCTTCGTCATTTATGCGCTCTGTATTCAATATTGTCCCTACAAAATTACAATTCATAAAACGAGTAATGATGTACTATGTGTACTGAGTACAAACGGGTACTGGAACCGATTTTGCAGACGTGAATACTGTAATGGAATGGTACAAATGTAACTATGTAACGAATACTTTGCCTATCGAGTAATCGTTACTTCGGATACTAGCGAGTAACGAGTACTCAAGTAACGAATAGTTACTTATTCTCCATCACTACTTTTGCTAAGAATTTTTCACATACCCATTTTGTATCTCAGAAGATTTCCAATTTCCGTATCTTTTTAATATTTTAATATCTGTATCTGCATTTACTAACTTTGTGTCAGATATACGGCATAAACGGTCTCTAAACTCCCTTGGTTTTTTAGATTTTGTATTTAGATTAAAATAATTAATATCAAGCCCAAATCTTTACGAAATTTATAATATATAAAGATCATTCTTGCGACAAAGCCCCCCCCCCCCCCGAAATACTATAACATTACCTTTGTAGCTAAATATATTTCATTCAGAGCATTTTCTAAAAGCTGTTTAACATCTTTATTTGTAAACACCTTAACTGTGTTAACCTAACACCTCATATAAAATACCTTTATAAGTAAATTACTGTATATTAATACGACGTCTTTAATTTATCTTGGCATCAACATTTGAATTTCAATTGTTAAGTTACAATAATTTTGATTTCTTTTCCATGTAACGTCAACTTACGATGCAGAGAAAGATACCAACTTTGAAAAAACTAACATTACTAAAATTCGTGTAAGAATGAGCAAATTCTGTTTGTGTAAGAATTGCTAATTGTTATGTCAAAATAGAAAATATACTATTCTATCATACGATTAGCAATATTTAAGTCTTGTTATTATAAAAGATTTTAGAAGATTTACAATCGGTAGTAGTAGTGGAGAAACTATTTTCTTATTTCTATAAAATTGTTTTCTGCTGCAAAACTAAATTATGATATATTACAATTTATAATTGAGCGAACACAAATCAAATTACCAAGATTACTAAACTATCATTCATATTAAATTTTGTTTTAGATTTTTAAATAAAGTAGGCGTTGATTTGTTAATAAAAAGACACATCAACCAAAGCATTTTGTTAAAGAAAGTCAGTTATTAGAGCAATTCACAAAATTTTACCTTTCAGAATGTTCGTCATTCGATCTTATGGGAATCTCATCATCTATAAAACTAAAAAAAAAACTTTTAATAATTTGCAATTATAGAATTTACTAAATATAAATATAATTTTTTTTATAATTGTTTTATACGATGTTTTTGTACTTATATAATAAATTCATTATAATTATATTACACAATTATAATATTTGACAGCAATAACAAAATAAATACTTCTCCTTAATAAAGATTCTTTATGACGAAACTATAAAATTATGGTCAACATACTTCAATATTCTATAATTAAATTTTATACTGCGACTAATAAAACACTATAACCAAGTTGAATAAATTATAAAATATTTTCATCCTTAAATTTACATACATTTCTGACATTTTTTCAAAAATATCAATCAACAACTGCAAAATTTTATTTATACCTGTCCTTCGTAGCTAATTTAATAAACCAAAGGTTGGCATCTTGACATATGAAAAATATAAACGTCTTCTTTTTTTTTTAGCTTGCAATGAGTTGACTGCTCCTTTGCAAACGTCGCATATATTTCTTGTAGTACATAATTTGGATTGTAAAGTATGTGCTGAAACGAGGAATTATCCTGATAATAACTTTTAATTGAATGTAGGGAATACATTACTACTTGTTTGACGTTTAATGTGAATATGTAAAAGTATTTTTAATATACTACAAATAGTACTTTATGTTAATTCCTAAATAATTAAACCTTTTGCTAAACAGATTTTTTTACAATACTAGATAAAAATCTTGATAAATTAACATCGATACGTTTATACTAGTCGAGTTTCAATTAAAGATTGATAGATATGTATAACTATTTAAAAAACAACACGAATGAACAGTAATCTATCAATTTCTTTTTACTTGCAATTTCATGTGAGATTCATTTCCAAAAGTGAACAAAAGTAAACAAATATGTGCGACATAAAATGTCTATAGATTATAAGGACATTTTAACAAAGATACTGAAATTGTACCAGTACACCTGTTCTATATCCATGCTCTCATGTCATAAAATATTTCGTTAGCCAAGTATGTAAAAAATTGTAAAAATATTTTTTTTTCAGAATTAAAAAGAAATAAACGTTTGTCATAGAAACAACTTTTTTATTTAGGTACTCGTTTTGATTATTTTGGTCCTTTAAATTTTAATATTTATTGGATGTATGCAAATTTTAGAGATTTATTGCAATAAGACTTTCATTTTTATATAACACTGATAATCAATTCCTAGTCACAAAATAATAAAGTCAGTGTTTATCGTAAGGAATAAAAAACTAACCAAATCTAATTTCCAGTAGTTTTGAGAATTGTAATTCAGTTTCCGCTCGTTCTTTATTATTTAAGAATAGTAATGTTACTAATGAGTATTATAAACATTAATATCTAACATTAAACATAACAACTTTAAAAAGATTTGTTAATTTTCGTTACAATAAAAACATCTTGAATATTGTTTTTTGTGCAGTGCATTTTACGCACACTAACAAATCACTTAAAAACCATTGCTAACACTGCTATCAGTAATTAATAGATAAAGACATTTATTCGGTAAGAATGCAAATTTCAAAAGTTTAAAGTTATATATATTCAGGCCAATAAGCTTTTTAAGTGTTTGTATTGAGTTTGAGTTTTTTGTAAAACACATTTTACCTTTGACCCTGTTCTATATCGATTTCAACAACATACTAATACAAGTTTATATCGACTAAGTATGAGATAAACTTTTGTCTTTTAGCTCGTTTTGGTTTAGATGCAAAAAGATTCGTGTCAGATTCCATTTCCTCGTCCGTGAACTCAACTACCTACATTTAAGTGTTACGGTTTTACGGTGCAAATGGCCATAAATAACAAATAATGATCTTGGTTTTAAGTAAGTTCCAGTATACATACATATGTGCATAACATAATTTTTAAAATCGTTCTTTACTGGATAAAAACAACAATAGATAAAAAAAGAGTTTAATAGAAACACACGATATAAGACGAAAACGCTTTGTTTGTTTCCTTTAGAAGTTTAACGCAATACAAAAATGAAAATATGCCAATAATCTACACTGATGAAACACAAGTTCAAGAGAATGATAAAACTGTACTGAGTTTAACCTGTTTCTAAAGGAGACAAATTAATTCCAAATTTACCACCTTGATCGGTTCTTTTAGTTGATAATGCATCATACCATAATGCTAAAGACGATAAAAATCCAACGAAAACTAAAAATAGTAAATACTATACCACACAATGAGAGTTCCTCTAAAACAGAATTATATAAAATGATTAAAAAATTCATAAAGCAAAGTATTGTAAGTACAAACTAGATTCGTTAATGACAAAATATGGACATACAGTACTGCGTCTCCCATCATATTCTCATTTCAACTCGATTGAAAAAAATTGGGTGAAAATGAACAACTGGGTTGTCTCGGGAAATGTTACATTTCGACTGACTGATGTCTCTGCAGAAGATTGGTGTGCTGTTTGGAGTCATGCAGACAATGTTACTGATCGAGGAACATGTAATGGACCAAGCAGCAGAAAAACTAATGTTTGCAATTATTAAGGCAACCAATTTGATGAATCGGAATATAAAGATAATAAAAGTGGTATAGAACCACTGGCTGATTAATGTTAATTTGTTATATAAATGGCTGTATATTATACCCACGTAATTAAAATAAGTTTTGAATTACTAACATCATTTATTAATCTAAAGTTATAGGTCTGTCAATGCATTTGTTGAATCAGACTAAAGTGTTCTCCCACTGCTGAAGAGCCCTAAAAGATCAAAACGGTCGTCCAGTAGTTCACTCTAGTGGCATTTTCACATTTGCATTGACATTGCTACCTTACAATGCTCTATTTTGTGGTTTCTTGCCAATTTTTCTTACTTATCAAATTTGAATAAAACTTGTACACTCTATCGATTATGCAACAATGTATACAGAATAGTATTAATCTTGCATAACTAAGCATGAATTCTTTTTATATAGTCACAATACGCCACTGTGTAATATAAATCGCGCAGGTTGAATGATGACGTCGGTGTGTTTTAGTTTCTCAGTGAGCTCTTCAAAATTCCTTTTTTGTAATGCTCGTATATTTATTACAGTTTGGGTAACCCGCAGGCAGAGCTTTTCAGCGCTACCTTCTAAAGACAATGATGTAACAAATCGACAATTATTGTATAATAACAAATACTTTACTTGTGAAATTGTTTTAAGAAAGGTACTTTAACACTAACCAAAATTTCAAACCTTAAGCAAACGACCTAAATTCTGCAATCGAAGCAATAACAACCGTATTGACTATTAGATCAGAACATTTCTCATTTCGTAAGAATGACAGGTTAAATCAAACTTACGCGCATTATGATTGTCGCCATTGTAACACTGGTTTTACAATATACTATTGTCGCAGCAGTTAGGTTACCGTTCTGAAGTAATACATAAGCAATATTTTAGTTTTCCAAGATCTTATCTTCAAGAAATTCATAAATCTAATATTGTAGGTATTACTGTTTGTAGGAAAAACATGAGACATATAATGTTGCAAATTTAAACCAAAGTTCTAGACAATCTGGCGAAATTTTGTTATATTAAAAGCATCTTAGTATAGTCTCCGTGCAGTATAAAATAAATGTCATTTACACGCTGGAAGTTACTAATTATTGTATTTCAGTGCCAACGTTAAGCAAACAACACGTGTGTTAATGCCATGCTCAGGGGTTTCTACATTTTAAGTATCGTCGTCCACACTGGCAGTGGTTAAATAACATGTGATTTGATTTCTCTTGTATCGTAACAAAATTTGATCACTCGCATGTGTTGATTATCCTGAAAATCCTATGACGGACTAATAAGGCATACACTGAATTACAAGAACTACACCGGATGCATTTTGTGTTGATCTACGTTACAAGGGAAATTGAAACTACTGTTCAAATGTTCGCTACTGTGGTAAAAATTACAACAAATTAGAGACACACCTAATGACTTAGAAAAGCTTAGCGCACTTTGGTTTTAATCACCTTATGAAACTTTTAGCGTTTTATTTGTGGTAACTTGTGTGTGTATGTTTAACTTTCTGAAATTTTATGGGTATTGTGTTGGATATGTCTATTAGCTAATAGCATATTAGGAACGCTGAGTAAGTACCCTGTTTCTTATATTTAATTAGTTGCTTTGAGGTAGGTCGTATGCACAAAGGATTCGACATAAATATTAAGCTTGTTACCACGACTAACCTACGCAACCTTTTTATATTTATGTAAAAAGTTTCAGACGGTGTGCTTTGGTTCAATATTGTGCAATCACCATAAGTCCATGATAATGGACAGTTTTTTTGTTGTACGTTAAATTATTTAATGTAACTTTACGTCATTTGTTACTTATGTGTATGCAAGCCCTTAGTTGTTATATATTTCTTATTCTATTCGTTTTTATTTTTTTATGTTATCGCTGAAACTCGTTGTTAGGCTTGTGTCAATCGATTTATCTAACTTAAGCGTTGTCAGGTGTACACGGGTTCTGTAATGCATATTTCTCCAGTTTTGGCGCTCTTTTAATTAAATATTATCGGAACATCAAAAATCAAGCTGAATCAAATTAGTTACACATTTGCGACCCACTCCCCGAAGTTGATTTGATTAAAGCTAATACTTCCTTAGATAACTCTTAGTTAAGTTATACAAAACCTCTCATTTGTAAAAAAATGGTAGAAACTCAAGTTTTACGTTTTGAAGAATTTAACGCGGTTATGACTAAATATTTGCATTAGTTTTACTAAAGTCAAAGTTTATCTAAATTATTCCATCCAGTCAAATATTGTAGAAATTCAATTTCTAACTTCATAAGATTTTCATGTGGTTTTGGATAACTCCTAACATTAATATTATGAGTGCCACAGCTCCTTTTATACAAAATTTATTTTTAAAGCCGTTTCAACAAAAACATTTTTTTAAAATTATTTAGATTTATGAAAACAAACACATTTCAGGCAGTGCGACATTCTTGTCACTTGCATGTTCTTCATTTATAAGATCTACGCTTGAATTGTACTGATACTACACTTACAAAGCTTAAAACAGATCTTGATAAATTAAAATTAGAAATTTTTCATTTTTTGACTTATTTTATTTAAATTATCAATTATCCGTTTCGACGTACGTGTTATTATAACTTTTGTTTTTGTAATTTTAACGAAATGTAAGCAATTATAAATTATTGTGAGTAATATAGACGCGATTATTGATACAAAAAGCTGTATTTAAAACGTACTCTATTCGATAAAACAAACAACTATTTTTAAAAGTACAAGTATAAAATTGCTCGAGATAATCAAAGTTGATCTATCTATAAAAAGTATTGTATGTTAACATTTATTGCTACTATGCGGAAGTGAATATCAATTCGATTTATATGATCTAACAATTTCGAAAATTAATTAAAAGATAACAAACATTGACGCATTAACCTATCATGTAAACATAAATAATAATTGCGTACTAATTACTCTGTATATCAATAATCTTATTGATGTGTGTGGTATTTGCTTATGTAAACTGTTAAATTTCCCATATGGATTTCATTAAAATTGTTGTGATTACAGATAATTTTCTTAATGTGATTAGTGCTGTAAATAAATACTGTTCAAATAAGAGCACTAGTTCCGTTCTTTAACAGTACATGCTTGCTTTTTAATAAGCTTTCAAGAATATAAATCCTCACAAACATAATTTTAAAGATACAATAATAGTGGCAAACATGGCTTATTTTTAATTTATTGGTTATTATAAATTAAGTTTAAACTTTGAGAGAAAACCTTAGTAGTCTATAATGATATTCATATTACATACAAAATCGATACCCAACTGATTATAAAATTGTTCATATGAATTATAAAAGTAGAAAAAATCAATAGTGTAATACTTATACTTTTTAGACTAGAAGCTGAGTATTATTAAATTATCTACTTGTTATTGAACGTAGGCTTCCACAGGTAAATTAAATTACCTACAAGAGAAGGTCAACAAAATAAAGACAGTTAACAAGATAATACATTTAAATCCATGGAACTGCATTAAAAAAAAATAATTGTGTAAATAAAAGTACTCAATTTCAATTTTCATTACACAGCAATTATGTGGCACATATCAGAGTTAAATAACAATATTGTTTCAAAAAGATATATCACGTCACATTCAATATTACCTGCACTAAATTATAAATGTGTGTCTATTCTGAAATTTCTAATTCAAACTGTTACAAATGCGCTTTTGTTAACTTGTACGGATTCTAATTCGAGATTACACAAAAACGAAACCTAAAAGTTTCACAAATACCTAATATTTCCTTTCGTCATTATATTTGTAACCGTTAACTTCATTTTTCCGTCGATCATCTGTTAATAGTAATATTAACGTATAATGTATCAAAAATAGATTGTTAATGACACCTATTGATAAAAGATTTTGAACCAATGAATGAATTTCTATTAATGTACAATTCTGTATAGCAACCAATGAAATCGTTGGCAACCACTGATTTCACAATATTGCGCGACTACTAGATATAACAACAAGTTACGTATACTTTCGTTTCCTTATAACTTCACACGTTTTACTAAGGTACGATCAACGGAAAAACTTTAAAACTAACTCGTTTGTTAATCGGCGACAAATAATCTCGACAATATTAACGCGTTCGCTTGCTACACTCGCTCACGGCGTTAAATGTCTCGATTATTAATCGCTATCATTAACAACCTTCTTTGCTAAATAACTATTATATAATCTATAAATTAATTACATTTAACAGTAACAATTTAAAAGAATAAACATATATTAAAATATTTTTAGGGTAAATGGTGTATTATTTATTTGTTTACAATAATAAATGCCAGCTTTCGAACTTGGTCTAAGTTCTTCGTCAGGCTAAATCAAATTAATTTGACAATTGTAAAAACTAAGGTAATTAAAAACAATAACTATAAAGGAACTAGATAATAAGCGCAAGTTATTTAGCTACAGCATTTGCTCGAAAGGTCTAAAGGAAAACCACTA